>JAODFY010306363.1:0-13534 GCA_027580055.1 Paracaudina chilensis
ATGTAGTTCTCCCTAACGTAGTATCTATTGTAATGGGACTTTCACCATTGCATGTAGTTCTCCCTAACGTAGTATCTATTGTAATGGGACTTTCACCATTGCATGTAGTTCTCCCTAACGTAGTATCTATTGTAATGGGACTTTCACCATTGCATGTAGTTCTCCCTAACGTAGTATCTATTGTAATGGGACTTTCACCATTGCATGTAGTTCTCCCTAACGTAGTATCTGGAAGTGTCTTGGCATTTCTGGAAATGTGCCGAAAAGGCAGATTTTTTTAATGTTTTTTACCATTATCCCAAAATGACAAGGTATTTCCCACTGCATTAAGCCTGCAGCATGTGATTTGGGTATGTTTTGTCATCACATATCTAAGTGTTGTAATCGCTGGAGAGTTTTCTATGGCCCGTTAGGTGCTCGAGAAAGTCGGCTTTCAGTGCAGTGTTGAGGCCAGTGTGCTCACTCCTATATGGGCCTACTGCAGAGAATACAGAAGTAACAGGTCTGGAAGTGTCTTGTCTTTTCTGGAAACGCACCTGAAATGACAAGGTATTTGCCACTGTGTCCCTCCCTCCTCTTTATCCGAAAGTTTTTAAAGAGGCTTTTTATTTGTAAGTAGAGCATTCTATAATTAATATAACTATAACGCCCAATACAAAACTCAACCCTCATCACATGGACAGCGAGGTATTAACTCGACCGAGAGGAACCTACACCTGGTGGCGGCCATTGTGAGCACATGCAAAATAGTGAGGCAATGATGTGCACCATCGCTGGACGTGGCTGAGCAAGTCTGGTAGTAGCTGCATTGTCTGGCTCACGTGAACTAGGCAAGTATCATCGCATGATCGCACAAGGCGCTAGTACAGTCCAATGGGGACCCAACGCGGCCCTCACGTGAACTAGGCAAGTATCATCGCATGATCGCACAAGGCGCTAGTACAGTCCAATGGGGACCCAACGTGGCCCCCATCATGCACATCGGCACCTTTTCGCTGGATTATTATTTCAATAGTAACAAAAGAGGAATAAACATACCATGGAAACAGTTCCATTGTTTTTTCTCCGATGTATTTCTTTCAGTACCGGTACTGGGCGAATCATCAATCCACTGCACAGCTCATTTGAGAGAGAATTGATGAGCCGATAGTAAATCCCGAGATCGCAGGAGGACAGTTTATCAGCAGGCGGGAGAGCTGTTCTCAGGCAGGAGAGCCATTCTCAGACAGGAGGGCCGTTATCGGACATCCGCAACATGAAACAACTGGAACAGAAAGGGATAAAGTTTTTAGATAGTGAGAAGTTGGCATCAGTTTGAATACCTTTATATAGACCTAGACGTTGACCATTTAATTTAATTTTGAACAACAAGACCATAGCATGATATTATGCAATTGGCAGGTTATAATCAAAGACCCAAACTGTCTAGCATTTTGAGATAACTGAGATAAAAATGTGCTAATTTCAGATATTGAACAAGTGTCCATGGCGATTGCAACTCATGTCTGCAGTGGCGGTGCCAGTCTGAAAATATATGGGTCAAAATGGAGGTTGCATCCTTCTTTTTTATTGGGGGGGGGGGTTTCTTTTGGGGGGGATGGTCAATCGCTGAAAAACTCAATTTGGGTGGTCAAACTATGAAGGCAATAATGGCACAAAGTATTTGTTCTACACCATTCTCTTTTAATCCAGGGTGACCAATCAGATGGGGGGGGGGCAAGATTCCTAGGGGGGATGTAACCCCCTTGGCACCACCTCTGGCCACTTCTCAGTGCCATTCATAGTTTAGATAAATCAAAGCTTAAAAGTTTCAAAGATTTAAATTCAAATTATTGTTTTAATGATAAAGCTATATTGATAACTAACAGGTATTTTGTTTGTTAGTCTAGGTAGGCAACAAAAACTTTTTTTCTTTTTTTTGACCGAATTGATCATGTCGTGCAAGCTTACGAAACCCATGCGTGAAATGTTAAGCTTACAAGTGCAAGCTTAAATCAACATATGGGATAGGCTTGCGCAAGCTTGTGCAAACAAGAGCAACATTTCAGAAGCTTCACTCCCTCATTAAACGGAACTCTTATGAAATTGTTTTGGGTATTTGATGTCTGGAATAAGGAAATATCTAGGTTCAATGTTTCTTTATAGATCTAATTTTTTTCTTACCACGGTTACAGTGAACCAGTCACACTCTTCACTTTAATGACCAGAAACTGCTCATCAAATCTGCCAGACTGCCATGCTTTTTTGCCTCTTCTATTCCTCATGACAATATATAAGGGATCCAGAAATACTTGTCCAATCTGGAAATGGCCCCAAAATGGCTAATTTGCCCAAATTTATTTATTAAAAGGTAAACTCTCCAGGGGTTATGTCACATTGGGATGTGTTGAGAAAACATAGCAAAATAACACACTGTGTAACATACATACTATGTATCTTGTCATTCCTGGGTAACAGTGAAAGCCATACAAAATCCATCTTTTCGGGCACATTTCCAGAAATTACAAGAAACTTCCAGACCCTTTTCAAAGTACTTTGGCGGTAAAACAATTGCACCCAAACCTTCTTTCTTTATATATTACCTGTGTCTAACATTTAATTGGCAAAGTAGAGGATGACAAATTAGTTTTTAAGTTATACCCATGTCAACTGCAGAGTAGCAAATGTTTGTCATTAAACAAAATAAACAATTTGTTGCAATGACTGCGATGACTGTACCCAATTACGCTGAAGCCGTGAAACACAAACTCTAAATAACTTCATCAGCACCCTATTACATCTGAATATTATAAACAATCCCCCATCAACTGCTGTGCTTTTAAACTTATTGCACACCTCCGTATTTTCATGTGTGGGCAACTTCTAATATAAACACTATAAATAGCGTAATAAATAGTGCCCGTCCAGAATTTAGCCGACCAATGGGCGAACAAGTTGCTCCCATCGCAATTAACTTAACCGCCTTTTATTTCGCAGGTCAAGTCGGAAAAAATTTATGCCGATGCTTGATTCTCTGACGGCGATTACTGCTGTAAGAGAGGCAGATTAATTTGAGACCCCTGGGAGGTGGGCATGATCAATAGAGGTCTGTGTCAACATGTACGTGTCAACTACGCTGTTGAAAGTAGCATCACGCCAGAAGGCCTTCCGCGCCAGAGACTCCATCTTCTGTAATTGATGTAGGATAATTGGATGGAATATTTTCTGTGGAGCTGCCAGATAATTGGGTGTAGTGATGGGAAAAATACAAAAATACAATTGAGTTACAAGACACCGCTACTACAATATGAACCAACAGCAAAACATTCAGATTCTGAGGCGCTTTGGAGTACGGAAACGAGCGAATAGAGAGGGTACTTAGTAGCGGAGAAATAACAACGCGGAGAGATTTAATTTGCAAATTGCTTTTTCAATCTGGCCGTGCAGGGATGACCAATATTTAAACTTAATTTTGGCAAGATTATTAGTCGCTCTGGAATATGGTAAGGGCATTCTCCCAGGTCATGATGAATGAGAGTCAATATTTTCAGAGGGTTCTAAACTGACGGTTAAATCTAATTGTGAGTTCACAGATGAATGGGTTCATTTTATTTTGTCGACTTGTGTTTTAGACCAATAAACCATTTTCAACTGTTGACCTTAATAATTATTATCAAATGATAAGTGACATATTGGCTGTACACACCCCATTCATGCATTAACAGTGTGACTAGGAATCCTCCTCATTATGTTTTGTCTGGAGTTAGAAGATCTACTCAGGCCTAGTTAAATTCTGTAAACTCTCACCCCAAATAAATATCACCATCATGGCCCCATCCCCCATCAAAGCCCCATACAAAACAGTAAATAAGCTGACCAGTACAGCAGAAATCTAGCAAATTCAGAATGAGAGTTGATTACATTAAAGGCTGTAGTCTCTCGTCCCAAAATAAAATTTCCAGGCTACTAGACTTCTATCATATTAAGATTGAGAGCTGTTTATAAATAAATCTAGTTTCACCCTGAATGTGCTAGAAACAAAGCCACATAAATGCCATACTATGCAAAAGTCAAGTCTAAAATTATCAGTTTAGAATAGGCTATTAATTAATAAGATTTCATTTTGTATTTAAATGAAAGTGACAGCAGTGCAAACACGTCTGGAGGTATAGTACCATTTCTGGAAATGTGCTGGAAAAGCTGGGTTATTTTGTACTTAACTTCACTGTTATTCCAAAAATGACACGATACATCCCACAATGTTCATCCCACAATGTTAAACCCGGAGTATGTTATTCAGTTAGGTTTTGTGTTTTGCAGTCCTATGTGACAAAACCCAAATGGAGAAATCCCAGCCAGAGAATAATGCAGGAGCATGGCTGGAAGTATCTAGGCATTTCTTGAAATTTGCCCACAAACTTTTGGTTTTAACGTTTTCCCCTTTTTTCCAGAAATTAAATAATTCCAGAAATTAAGTTAATTCCCAAGCTACATTTATAGTGTTTGCACACAGGGTGAAACAATTTGGACATTGCCAGCCCACACTTAAGGGTTTGCCCAATTGTGTAGGCATTGCACCCCCCCCCCACACCCCACACCCTTTCATATCAAAAATTTGTTTCATTTTAGTGATGCAAATTTGTGCCAAATTTTTGCGATAACTTTCACCAGATCATGGCTTCCAACTTTTTGAATTTATAAATTTTGTGAAAAAGGCAGATAAATAATTTGTAGGGGCTGTTTTTTTTTATTTCATTTCATCTGGACAACTAATTGGAGGGATTTCCCTTAAAAAAAAACCATTCCACCTCAAGAAAACTGCAATTAGCACGAGGCCCATAATTTCTTTCCCCTTAAATTAAACAACTTTTGTCCAAAATCTGCTAGAAATCTGCTAGATTGGACAGTTTGTTACTCTATGACTTGAACCAATCACAAATGTCATGTGGGTGAAAATTCATTTGGGAATAAAAAATGAGAGGATAAAATCTCCCCCAAAATATTAATGAAACATTAAACACACATTTTTATTTTAGGCAAATTGTCTTCCATAATTTCTGTGTCTCATTTTATAAATATTTTCAGAGGGTTACAAGTTCATTTATCTTTCTGGTATTGTTTTGCATCTCTGCATGACAATGTTTTTTTTTTTTTTTTTTTCCATTATTAAAATATATTTGTAACCACATTTACCAAGGACAAAAATGGCCATCAAGCACTCATATTTTGAACATTTTCTTTCAAAATGAAGGAAATATTTGCTTGTGTAGTTCATTATAAAGGGACTAGACCTTCTAGAAGTTGTCATGGTAACAATAAAACATGGATGTACTCATTTAGTGGGGACTTTTAAGTGTTTCAGTGAAAGATACTCTCAGACTTTGTACTGCATTAAGCCCACATTATGTTATATGGCTATGAATTCTCAACACATCCCGATGTGACAATAAAAGTTATCCATCTTCCTATAATTCCCGATAACAATTTTAGCAAAGAATCTGACATATTTCTCTTGTGAGTTTGTAGTAAAAAATAATCTAGTATTTTTAACGATACAGTTTATGCTGTGGTTAGTATGATTTAGTACTGCACTTATGGTTGGAGATATAGTTAGGAACTGCAGGGTGGAAATAAGGAACGGGGTGGCGGGTTATTGGGTTAGGCTATGGTAGTGGATAGGTATGGGTTAGGGTAGGGGTTTATATCGGTTATAAATTGGAGACTAAATCTTACCTTTAATATTGATTACTTTGGGGGGGGCGGGGGAGGAGGGGGTGACCTTCACATCAAATATTTCTGAGGCTGAATATAGGATAGCAAGAAATGGATCCCTCCCAAAAGTAAAATAAACACCTTGCCTGGTCACATCTCGACTCCACTCCACCAGTACAAAAAATTTGTGATGTCACGGATTGTACGATTGCTCTCTTTGAACCATGAAGCTTTTCTTTCGCACTGACTGCTTGGATTGGTGGGGTAGTCTTCCCTCTGTCCCGGCAACACCATCTGGTAATAAAAATATAACTTTTTATTTATAAGAAAACAATGTAGTTATTTACTTATATACAAAATATAAATAAACAATATTAGATAAAGCAACCGACATACCTTGATCTGTCCCTTGTTGCTTTCTGGCACTTCAATGGTTCCATCTTCATCCCGTGCCCACAAGAGGAGCACAGTGGCTGCTTTTGAATTATTTTTATTCTTGCAACCACGATAGAGTGGTTTGACGGTCAGACAGTAGATCTCTACAAAGAGAGTTGTATGTTATTCTGCCAACTGTTGGCACCGATCTCTGGTCGCTTCACTGCCACTCTTCTGTTGGTTGGCTTGGAGGATGATTGAAAATTTGATGCCATCTTAATTAAACTACAATGGTTTACCTGGAAAACTTTTTCAACTTCTCAGGGTAAGGCATTCAAATTATGTTAATCTATATACAAATTGATTGCACTTTTTAATCTCAGATTTGTATGGAGCTATTGTTTTGATTGTGCGTGTATGCACATAGTTCCATCTGAGTTGCCTCAGTGGGTCCATGTTCTGACTGGATCAGGTCCCTTTGCATAATTAGATTATGACAATATATAGTCATGTTATGTACAGTATATATATATATTATATATATATATATATATATATTGAATAAATGTAATACATGATAATAGAAAATATATGCATATTTATTTCACATAACAAAAGAAATGAACATATTTAACATCTCCTTTCTGATATTAATAACCATGATGCATTCTGAGAAACACATATACTGTATGGACAAACATGTGCATTCATCTTGCTCGTTGAGATTGTCATGCAGCTTGAATGATTATAATTTCATAGATGACTGATCCGGGTTTGATACCAGCTGTAAGAATTAATGTCTTTCTTCCACAAATTAAATCAGTGGTGGTTGGAATGGTGGTGGCATAAGCATGGATGGGTTGGGGGCAGGATGGGAATGGAAGAGGTTTGAGTAGAAGGGGGAAGGACTATAAGGGGATAAATGCAACAACAAAATCACCACCATCATAATCCAGAACCCCATTAATATGCTAACCCCAAAAATAGAACCCTCTTTTCAGCTTGTCATGGAGTTACTTCGGGTATGGATTGTAAATCAGTACCAGTAATATTATAAGATGACGGCACCAGTTCATACAGAAATG
The DNA here is from genome assembly GCA_027580055.1 of Paracaudina chilensis. Lineage (NCBI taxonomy): Eukaryota > Metazoa > Echinodermata > Holothuroidea > Molpadida > Caudinidae > Paracaudina > Paracaudina chilensis. Next base: position 7,152 of record JAODFY010306363.1, read on the forward strand.
GTTAGGATCGCCTGTGGCTAGACCTATACACTTACACAAAGACCAACATTATTCCATATTTTGACACTTTGCTGAACTGTATTTAAAAAAATGTGACCATGACAAACTTAACATAAGTATGCATCGTTGTGTCAAGTCTGGTAGGCCTAAGTAAATATGATTTTGTGTGATTGTGAGTATAAGCCTAGACCTTTTGGCAATAGCCGCCTTAGCCGGTGCAAAACTAGCTGTCATAAACCTTTTGGTATATGGCATGAAATCACCTGTACAGTGCATTGTGGGATTGGTTTGGGGGTCAAAACATTGCAAATGTACAACAAAATGACCAAATTTTACCCCCACATCAATCCCACAATGCACCGTACAAGCGATTTCAAGCTAGGCCTAGGGCCTAGGCCTATATGCTAAAAGGTTTATGACGACTAGGCCTAGGCTAGGCCTAATTTTGCTATTGGGGTAGAGTAGCTACTGTATTATGAATTATATGCAATACACGCGTAGATGTCAGGTACTAGGTAGGCCTAGGCCTAACATTAGGCAAAATAATAATAACACTAAATTAACAATATAGCAAAATATGAGGGCACCGAAGTTCGTTTGGTATATTAAACGGCGCCAGTACGTACAGAATATGGACGGTGTGTTCAAGATATCGAACATATTAAAGTGAACGACATTCGGTATCACTTAGGGCCTAGGCCTATACTATTACTAAATAAGGCGTGTGCCTAGTCCCTAGGCCTAGGCTACATTACCCTATCCACTCTGACGAATTTTGTTTTCTGTTGCATTTACGCCAAGTGAAGTTGATATCAGAAATAGCCGTACTGGTTAATGATTAACTTCACCATTACATTTTCACCAAGTTAAATCTTGAGAATTTTAGTTTTTCTTGTTTGCCAAATGTCGTCTGCTGAGACCGTTTTAGCATATAGCATGAAATCGCCTGTACGGTGCATTGTGGGATTGATGTGGGGGTAAAATTCGATCGTTTTGTTGTACATTTGCAGTGTTTTGACCCCCACATCAATCCCACAATGCACCGTACAGGCGATTTCGAGCTATATGCTAAAAGGTCTCATAGACGGTGTAATGTTATGCAAATCACCTTAGTACTTTTTTGGAAAGGATGGCGCTCTGCACTTTATTTTTTCTTATTTAAAAAAAATATTTATAATAAACTGCATAGAACAAAGAACCAACCTTGAACAGTAAAGCCAGACAACATGTACTTATTTTTTGTAGACCCATCAAAGTTCATGTGCGGTTTGGAAATTATATAACTTATAATGGTATTGTACTAACTATAAAATGTTACCTTGATGAAAAGAAAAAAAACCTTGAAGGTCTCATAAAATATGCTTTCTAATGAGAGAGAGAAAAAAGAACAATAATAATGTTCATGTGTTGCGGCGACTACCCTAATAAATTAACTGTTCATGTCCGCCTGTCTATCTGCATTGATTGATTTAAATTGGAATTATACCATCTGTATTTATTGGATGGCATATTATTAAAATCTTATAAAGATAATAGGTCGTCCATTTGAACGCTGCGTAAACTATACAGTTCCTAAAACATAGTAGTGTTCCCTTATTACACATGTTACATGTATGCAATAAATATACTACTACTATAGGCATACCGATGACGAGACCAAGTATTCAGTGTAATCGATATGGAAAACATGAAAGCGGAAGGGCCGTTACTATTTCGGCAGGGTTCGCTCCAGTATTGGGTTTGGAGACGATCGGTTCTCTTTAACTGAACAACGATCTCCACCAACCCCACCTCACCCCACAAAAAAAAAATGGTTCTCCCAATTCAAGAGGAATTTTATCATAAAAAAATAATGCCATCATTTTCCACCACACCTCAATAAATACAGAAAAAACCGTCGACGCCCTGACAACTTTTCTGTGCAAATAAGCGGTCTTGTTAAAGAGGTGAAGAATTTACCACTGTTGGTTCACCTGGCATCAAATTAACTTTACACTTAGGCGTTTTCGTCACCAATGCTAGACTAATTTCTTGTTATGTGGATTTGACTAGTCACACCGGTACGATGGCGGTGTATAGATTTGTGCATGGGCCGAGATCATGGGGGGAGACGAGGGGGTATATATACAGTATCCTCCCCCACCACTTTTAGAAAATGACAGTGGCGTTTCCAGCATTCGCCGGGAGGCGCAACAGTTATAAACTGAAATGTCGTCCTGGGGAGGGAGAGGGAGGCAAATATTTGCATGTGAGGGGATGGGGGCTTAGATACAGAATAGTGTCATAATGTCCAACTTTTAGTATATGCAAGTAATATTTTCGGGTGGCCAATATAGAGGGCACCTGTTGCGCCCCCATGTACACGCCACTGAAAGTTTGTCATTTGATTACAATAATTTGAACAGTAGTTCCGTTCCAAATATCATAATCACCCCGCCCCCACATGTGATGACCCCTAACCTGTGAGAAGAAATCCGCCCCCTGATTTGTGAAACAACTCTGGACGAGTCCGTTGTCTTTTGGGAATACAATTTAACTTGTTCAACGAATGAGCGGGAGGGGCCCGGGAAGGGCACATTCCCTGAATAAAACTTTTTGAAAATTAAAACATTAATGGGAGTATAATAGGGCTGTCCTTCCCCGTCCCTCACCCTAGGATCTACGTACATGGATACGACAGTGGGGTTTCAATCGAGTTGCGGCCTCTTGTGAGCCACGGTGAGCGAATACATGCTTATAAGTATAACTGGTACAAGCGCTGCCGATCTCTATATCAAGCTGTACCGTAATAGTCGTAGCTAGTGACCAATACTAGTGAATGCTTTATGTCAAATTAAAGAACGCATGTGCTTATATTGTGTTTTTGGGCAGATATATCTTGGGTGAAGTGGGAGGGGGGGGGGGGGCATCAACTGAAATTGGGGGACATTTTTTCATGGGCTGAGATTTTTGTAGGTAAAAACGGAGAGGGGCTGGTCCCCTCTTCGTTGTGATTTGTTGTGATTCATAAAATGATTTAGAATTTTTTTTAAAGGAAATTTAACATCTCAAAATATGGTATTTTCATTGACAGAACTTTTATTTTGGACAATGATTAAAATATGCCCCCGCAGCGCCGCCACTATGTATATCAAGATTATATGTTCTGCAATACGTTAATAACAATATCAGGATGAGAAAGCTCCTTTAAGTACATTTGATAAAATATTACGCCCCGCTTTTCGCTTTACTTTAGCAAGAACCCGGATGCCGTAATAACTCAAGTCTAAAGTTTAGCTAAATTTAGCGAGGATAACTGTGTTCATATAACTATGTGTGTATTTGCAGTGTCTATACACAGATATAGTATCCTGTTCGAATGATTGTTGTAAATTATTTCCGCTATAATTATGGGATTTCATTTTTCAGGTACAGGCGATTCAATTTAAACTGGGGACAGACTTTACTTCATCACATATTGTAATATGTTGAACATGTTAACAGGATCAGCACTACAACAGTATAAACATGAATTAAGAAAATGACAGTGGCGCTATTTAACAATATACTCCATAACCGTATAATACGGCTATGATTATGATTAAATTAAAATAGATGGCGGTATTCCCAAACTAAACCAGAATACAACCGCTTTTTCTTTGTTTTGGTGCACGTAGAGGCGGCTATTAATATTTATTTTTTGTAGAGAGATAACGATCATAACGTTGAGATAATTGGTCTTTGTCTGTCACTAGAGATTCTTTATTTTCAATTTGTGAACTACAGATGAAATTGCAAATGTTTTATAGTCATAAGCCTGCCTAGTAGGTCGAAGGATTAAAGAGGGATAAGAAGGGCAAATATTAGGCTTTTACTAAGTACATGGTAGGAAGTTTAAAACGAACTATATATATATAGGAATATAAGATTATGTTGAAGGTCATCTCAATAAAAAAATATTTTCCATACATTTTGTATCCCACTACAATATCTTCAGTGTTTTGCCCGGGTTATAAAAACGAACATTTTATCAATTCACCCCGAATCTGGATTACGATGTTGGAAGAACGACAATCGTGGATTCACAATGATGTTCAAAGTGATGAAATAAAACGTGGTTTAAAATTTGGTGGCGCTATTCGAAAATGATTTATTTATATGGGCCATGCCGTCGTAATTTTTTTTTACATTTATAGATTATACCTGGATCGCCGAATATAGTGTATTTTTTTAACTGGTACAATATCGCCTACCTATAGTGGTGGCTTATTGGGGACATCGAAATTTAGACTTTTAAAGTAGAAATTTCGTCAAATAAGGTCAAATAAACCAACGTATACATACCGCCCAAAGACAACGCTAGACTATAACCCCACATCTCTCTCTTACGATGGGAACCAATGGGGATGTCGCTGATGAACTGAACAGTCGGTTAATAGGAAGGATCGACGTGAAAATGATATGCTAAATATTAGTCAATGACGGTAAATAGAGATTACATTTTCCAAGTGAGTCCAGAAGGAGATGTTTCGCATGAAGGGTCGGGTCGTTATATTAATTGACCTGTGGCGTCGCCAGTGTAGGGAGAACAAGGGGACACAAAATTTCTGCGGGGGAACAATAGCAGGTATGTGTCATTTTAAAATCAATGTCACAAAACCATTGCGAGGCACACGGCGGCACAAACGAAAATTGGGAGCATCCCCCCAACTAGTGAGTTTATTGAGCGCACTTACTTCCGATTTGGAGAAATTTTTCGTTTTAAATTCAGAATTTATGTACCTGTAATTCAGTATAATACATAGAACTATACTTTAATATAATCAATTGTTCAGTTATTCGCCTTTGTTTCTTAACGTGTAAAAAGCAAATGCTTCCCGAAAATGTCCTACTGTTGTGATCAGATTCATCGTTACAGATTCCTCCTTACAGATTCCTCCTTACATCTTAAAACATGTAAAGACTTATACCGATTGTGATGTGATTAAAAAGCAAAGTTAATGGAATGTCATTTTGTTTGATTTACCAGTTGGCTCACTAACTCCTTCATTTCAGTCGGGTGCCCTCACTTATATGAGACACAGAAATAGGTGGCGCTAGACCTTAAAGTGTTACAATCTGAACGGTCTGTCTGTTACAATCTGCCTAAGCACATGGCAACTATATAAGCCGCGAACTATTATTGCATTTGGAGAATTCTCCAATGATGCGCAATGACACGATAAAAACAAATCCGGAAAAAATATGAATTAATTGTAGGTCTATTAAAATTAAAAGCTTAATTAGAAATGTCAAAATAGTAATAAATAGAATAGAAATAGTAATAATGAAATGTGTAAAGAAGTTCCCAATTATATTTTAGTTTATTACATTATTTGGGTGCCTGACCTGGTGTGGGGGCGTACCAGGGTTCATGTATCCCAGTTTTAAATTCCCGCATTGACACGTTTCAAGGTGTGGTGAAACTTATTTGGTAATATTGGCATTTTTGGTCTAAATAGATGTAACTTATAATAGGAACGAAATGTTTTTTTTTCTTTTCAAAATGAACTGTATAGTCAACACACCATCTGATAGCATATGAAATATGACATCAGGATCATAGATAGGTTAAAATTTATTAATTTATTTATGTTTCTGCCTCTTTGTACTTTGTACTTTGCTGCATTTTGTTCGGCGACAGTAATATACATAAACCAGTAATTTTATATTCAAAATAATTCATGAGCACTCTGGAACCCGCCAATGGGGAACTTTTATGTAATTCCAGATCGCAAGTTTAGATTTTTTTTTCTTTCAAGAATGCCTTGTAGCAAGTCTATTATGATATCTACAATTAAGAATCGGCCAGTATCAACCCTTTGTTTGTTTTTATAATTGCCGTACAGATTTATCACACCAATCTGAAAAGGTTACGGTATGTCAATATTGTTTATATATTTGAAGAAAATATGTATTTACAGAGAATTTTGCGCGCAAACTTTGTTTCTAAATGAGATAAAATATTTCAAGAGAAAACCACTGGTTCACTAAAAGCTTCTGGATACAATGTGCATATGTGACGTCACATATATTGCCAAATGCTCAATTCAAATTAAAATGGAAATTGATTGAAGTAAATTGATTTCAAATTCGACGCCTCAACAGCATGCGAAAACCTCTATTCTGGTAGGACTTTCACTAGTGACAATGGCGGATCCAGGGGCATGCCCCGCAAAGATGTGTCAAAAATATATAATTCTTTTTTAAATCTCCTTTTTCTGTCAAAATGGACAGTTCTTTAACACCATTGTGCACCTTAATTATATATTTAAAAAAAATGGGGAGGTTTATCCCCATTTCCTAATACCCCTCCTTCATGACGCAGATCAATAAAAATCCCCCCCCCCCCCACCGGCCACCCC
>JAODFY010306583.1:0-13531 GCA_027580055.1 Paracaudina chilensis
GTACAATGCAGATTCAATATGGTCAAACCATACTACTGTATGCATGCAATATTGTATACTCTTTGTAGTTTTAACACGCACTGTAATATACAATAATATACAGTGGCAATAATATACAGTGGCAATAATATACAGTGGCAATGTGGCAATAATATACAGTACCTCTCATGCTGTCACAACAAACATGTGCACATACACACGCCAATTTATCACATAGGTTACTTAACCATCGGCATCGTAACCAAAAATGTCAACCCTTGTGACATACCTCACAGCCCAAATCATCAGAGTATTCTTTTTCAATCACTGGATCATTATACGAAAGATCATATAAACTAATTAATAAGATATTTGGGTTAAGACCTGAATACTCATAAAAAGAAACACCAGTTGACTAAAAGCATCTTCCATCGTATTCTTATTGAAATTGACAAAGTATGGTAACCATCTAATATTCTTACAAGCTATTTCCTTTGAATAACTATTAAGCTAAGAAGAAATGTTTAATTAAGCCCTCTCCATTCATTAATCATGTTATGTGCACCAAAAACTACACAGCTCCTGTACGCTTCACAAGTACAGAAAAAACAATATAGGGCTCATTGCTGACATATATGTAACAACCATGAAATCATTCCAACTTGACGAATATCAATTTTGGATCACATGAGCATGCATGTATCTGACATCACCATACTAAGTATGCAGATGAGCGGATACTTGATTGCAAAGATATTGACATTTCAATATTTTTGTGAGGCCCGCTACCTTTCAATCTCATTATATTCCTAATGAAAATCAGCATCGATGTCGTAAAATGTTTTTGGTTAATGATGAATGAATCACTATACTAGCAGACAATGTTCTGCTAGCTGCTAGATAACCTGAATTAATCTCTTATTTAAAGTTAACCCTTTTTGTCACTTAAATAATATGCCACCACCTTGTTTCTATAAAACAGTCTGAGGTTATTTAATGAGAAAATTTAAATCTAATTCAATGAAAACTTTCTTTTTATGTTTTTCACATTCAAATTTAAGCCAAAGGTGATGATGTCACCAAACTGGCCATCATGATATGATTTACCTGAAAAACCCTCCCAAAACGTAGCAATTCATAAAATTTTAAGAAAAAATAAGGACATCATGATCAAGTGTATTTAGTATAAGATATAGTCATGTAAAAAATGCAACCAATGGCCTCCTTGGTTGCAATCCTTCCTTCCAATTTTCTTCCCCAACCAAATGCAAGTGCCAACTTTAATATAAAATCATCAAGTTGTACGAGAGAGAGAGCTTTCTGTGATACTAATACCTTCAACAAAAACCTTTTAGCAGAATTACTTTTGTGCAGGCACCATGGTCGGTAGGGCACCTATGTATTTGACCATAACCGCACATACCAGTACTAATCTCAAAGTGCGTCAAGAACATGCTGAACCACAGAGAGTAAGAGCACTTGGTAAAATCATCAAGCAGAAGAAGAACGGACAAGCCAATTATCAGTTTGAAGAGCAGGTCATAAAAGAGACCCATGGTGCTTTTATTACCAGAACAAGAACACATGTTAACATCTGTGTGATAAGATCATAATTTTATCATGCCGGCACAATCATTGGTACCCACTACCATTGGTATACTCACCACTACTGGTACCCCCTCATCATTGGTACCCACCATATTTAACCATCACCAAACAGCAAAAATAATCTGAAAGTGTGTTGAGAGTGCATGCTGAACCACACAGAAACTTCAGGAAGGGAGTATTTTGTATATCATTACAACATTTTAATATCAGATTTTGGGCCACCAAATGTTACTTTTTCTCTTAGTGTGATGTTTGAATCACACAGTTCATAATTGTCATGTTAATTGCCAACTGTAATACAACACATCAGGCAAGAATTTAAAACTTAGAAACAGACTTATATTCACTCATATAACCAAATGAGTAGATATCCTATATTACCATGATTTAGCATCTGGCATAAACTTTGAACACATAAGTGGTCACCACCATCCTTCCTTCATTTAATTATTATATGAGGTACTACATTGCTGAAAAATCCCCATGCAAATTTGGATGAGCTTTGGTTATTTTGTACAGTTACATTATATGTCAGTTTGGAATCACTGGACATTTGAAATCACTGGAAACCTAAGGTTAATTGTCAATGAAATTTTATGGATACATTTCTGCATGACTGATTCTCATTCCAGAATTTGAAAATATCCATCATTGTAATATTAAACTACCAATATCAGCATACCAAAAAATCTGAAAATGGCGTACACCTAGGATTTTATTAACAGATGTTTGGTGTACCAAAAACTTGCATTCCTAACAGGGTTATTATATGCACATGATCCAGTCTTTTCAATTTAAATGAAAATTTTGCACCAAAGAATATATAGTCCCTGGGGAATATTTTGAAGAAAATTAAAATGAAACAATAATGAGGATTTAACCCAAAATTAAAGTTTTGTAAAAAAAATAAATAATAAAAGTTGTGAATAACCACAGGGAGAAACAGTTATAAAACCATGAAAGGGATGCTAATGCAAACAACCAAAACACATGCTTTTGCAAGGACTTTTTTTTTATTCTGTGGATTTGTTTTTAAAGGGGAATAAACAAAAAGTGGGGAAATTTAGGATGTGATTCCTGGTTGTAAAATTACAGTTGGCAGAAAAAAAATGGGTTTTAAGCTGCATACTTATTAGTGATATACTAGTATCTTTAATTGTTTAAGAGATGAAATCTGGCAGATCAGTACATGCAAGAAGCTACCAATCTATCATTATTTGATGGGAATATAGCGAGTTCAAAAGTGATTAATTTTTAAGTTATGAACAAACCCGACTCCAGTTACAGGAACCAACAGAGTGTGATGCCCCCCCCCCCCCAGACACTTTTTTCACATTTTTAGATATTTTTTCCCCTCAATCCACAGATTTTAATATATTTATTCATGGAGAACCCAAAAGTATGTTTTTCTTTACCCATTTTAACAAAGTTTTAAATTAATGAGTAAGCATAGAAGTATTAATTGATGTTTTCATTCAGCACCATAACAGCCTACAGCTTTATACTCTACATGTATGATACACAGCATGCTTTTGTGCTTTTTGTATAGCCAAACAAACCATTTAGGACCAATCGTTTTTGCAATTTTTCCATTCTAGATGTTGTTTTGTCTCTTGTCACCTTATATCCGATAAGAAAGAGGAAATGATGAGGATTCTGTCTTGGATTTTATTCCAAAATAAACTGCCACTTTGTAATGATCAATCACCTGTACAGGTACATGTTGACACTGCATGCCCTGCCAATAAATGTGTTTTCATAATGGCAAATTGGCAACTACTGTATCTGAATTCTATATTAATAAGTCTGTTCATGGGTGTTGAGTGCAACGGATTGAGTGTATAAATCACGAAGGGTATGAACAATGAAGGCCTGCACACAATAAAATTTGCACACTAAATAATATTAACTGTATTGTAGGGATACATCAAGTTTGGGAAGATTTCAAGGAATCAGGAATTATTTCACGTCATTTACATGCTGCAAGAGGAATTCAAAACTGTTAATCCTTCCTTCAGATTCTTATTTATAGCAAATGATGTTATTAAAGCTATCTGCTGTATACATGTACGAATGTTTGCTTTTTCTTTCACTCAATCATGGCAGTACAGCAGTGAACCTGCGCACTTAAAACAGGCTTATTATAAGACATTCAAATTTCCAAATCCTTCATGGATTGCAAAGGATCGAGCCAAATGATCCCAAGGGGATAGCAATGAAGATCGATGGTGTTATACAAAAACATTTGTGGCCAGTGCCAAAATCGCCTGAGTAGCTAATACGGCCCGGCTTAAACTGAGCAGAGTAAACAAGGTGGCAACATAACTCCCGGTTTCTTGCGAGATTTTTTTTATTGTTGTAGAGATATGAAGTGGTAGAATAATTGTAATGCTTCTTGCTGTACCCAGAAACAGAGATCAGCTGAGTGATAATGTAAACTATGCTACACCTATATTCTAGGATGATTCATTTGTAACCGATCCATTCAAACCACAAAATAAAAATCAATCATTGTTCTATTAAATGCTACTACCACCACCTGTGTGTATAGACTCCATACCCTGAGTGCAACATACATACAGTACATTAAACCAAACTGATGAACATACTGTCATCAACCATCCCTTGGGAAAGTATTTCAAAGGTTTATATGAGGGAAAAAAACACAGCAATAAGTGAGGCATCGATTTCATGCAAAGGAATATTTACATCCATGACTATGAAGAAGAAAATACAATACCGGTTTCAAATCCCGGGATGTTCCATCAGGCTTAATAAAACAAAATGGTAAAAACGGAGAGGAAAAACAAATGAAACATTTAAGGCGTTTGTAAATACGATAGCGCATTCCCACTGGATGATAAATATATTGTAGTGTTGAGTCGAGCCAGTTTACAGTATGAATTGCGATAAGAATTTATTGACAATGAAAGTGGCCGATTCATTAAGTTAACATTCATTCATTCTTTCATTATTAACAAGTTTTAATACATGTTTGCCATTGGTCGACTCAACACAGCATGTGGATGAGTGGCATGAAATAATCATCTTTACCTGTTCCATGATTATCTGATTACATATGAATATGCATTGCATGAAAACAAACCGTTGCCTATGGCAATAGACTCGTGAATATGTATTATTAGCACATAGCTTTACAAATATACATGATGTACTGTAAATACCAGATGCTTGCATGTGAATGCAATATTAAATCAACTATGGTATAAAGATGAGAGATATAATTGTTCTTCACAATCGCATTTATGTAAAAAAAAAATGTAAAAAAAGATTTGTACAAAGTTAACATTCCAACTTTTTCCACTTCACAAATGATCATAACGCTAAGGACTAGAGACACTGAAATGAAGGATATTGAAGCAATGATATACTGGCAAAAATAGTGATGAAACTACTATTTTTATATGTATTGAGACAGGTTAGTTGCTCTAGGAATATAGCAACATAAATGCATCCAGTGAGCAAAGTCTCTTCTAGAGAAACTGCATAGTAGACTGAATTGTACGTCTAACTATAAAGTTCTGTTGTATATGGCAATGGATGGGGCACATGGATGTGGGGAGCAGGTTGAAAAAAAGATGAGGTACATATTAATTTAAGGGCATGAATTTGTATCCCTTTCAGCACCCTCAGTAATTGATATTGCTGGAGATTGAACCAAGAGCTTCATAGAAATAGTCTGTAGCCGGGTATTAAATACTTCAATCTTGCAGACCTGTGTGAACAACACTTGTTTTTTTTTTAATAGTAAACACACCCCGGCTGTTATCAAAGTTTAAGCCTGAGGGGGGAATAAGAATATATTCCTGTGGAAGAAATATGCATAATATGGCAGTATGTTATAATGAGTTTAGTTTGTCATATTCATTTATAAATATTAATAATTAATATGGTAAAAGGATAAAAAAAATTCAAGTTACTTTTGTGACTGAAATGTGCCAAACATAACAGGCTATGAAACTGAATAAACCATTCAAGTATTGAACAGCTACAGAGAGCTGTGGAGGAAGAACCTGGGCTGATAAACACATTAATGAGTGCAATATTTAAAGGAATTCAGATGGGTTTGGCCAATCAAGTGTTCTAAAACTAAATTTTATTAATTTACACTCGCATGCGGAGTAATAATAACTAGGGGGGTTTCAGGATGGGACTCCTGGCTGCAGATTTGGCTTTGGCTGTTTTACATTTTGTGATATGGTCAGTTTAACATTATAATTATGTTGAACTGAACTACTGTTGAGGGATGACCGAGTATGGATGGTGAAAGTGAGGTGAAAAAGAAAATCGTACAAAACAAAATCACTTTGAGAAGCTTTTGTATCTTAAAAAACTAAATACTGAATGTTCTCACTGAGTGATGAGTACAGAAGAAGATTGCATAAATGGAAGGCCATCAGTGTCATGTGAAAGTCATCAATGTTGCTCTATGAACATTGCACAAACAAGTCTCCTTATGCACATGTACAGTACAGTGTATGTGACATAATTAATACACTGAAAGGAAAAATCACCAGAGGAACTGAGCAATACCTCAAACTGTAAAATAGTGCATGTACTGTATGTCACCAACATTGTCAAAGCCTCAAAACAGGTATGCGACAGCATGGGACGGAGAGCCCACCGCTGGCATGATTGTTTTTACAGGATCATAATACCCAACAAATAATACCCGACAGAGACAGACTGAAGCACCAGGCTGCCAAAGCTGCCTACTCCTAGCAATTTAAGTGTCATCCTCAGGTTAACAAGTGAAATTACGGGAGCTAGACCAGTTTGCATAAGAGGGTTAATTTCATTTGCTTGTGCTGCTCTGCTGTTTTCTCAGACGTAGGCGGCTATGATTATAGAGTTTTACTTGTAGAGAGCACCAAGGCAGGAGAGGGGTATATTGCATTCATTACCTGGTAATGAATACTCCTTAGAGGTACAATTATTGAATAGCTATAGCCCTTAACGGGGAGCCATATAGCCTATGTGTGACTGTGTACAAAATTCATTCAAATTGTTTGTCTACTTTTTATAATCTTATGTTGTTCTAAGAATCCTTCATATACTAATATTTACATAATAATAACCATGTTGACATCTGAAATAAATTCATGATGGGCAGCCTATAAACAAAGTACAGTATGAGATCCATTCTACAGTATATATACTATCCTATTACAATAGCCTAGCAAACCTGACTGCAAACCTGACTGCATTCAATGCACTAAAATTCTAAAGCTACATAACACACACACCATGTTATATCACACACTGACTTCAATGTAGTAATGCAAATTCAATGATTACATACTCAATGATGGACCTTATTGTCAACCATACCATGCTTTGAGCTTCAAAATTTTTCACTACTCCACACACTGAACCAATAGGGAGTGTATGGTAGCCCATAATGCCATAATATTACTGTTTGGGGCTAAAATAAGCCCCCTTCATCAAAATGCATAAAATTGCACACGATCATATACCTGCCAATAACGGACGTCCATACCAACTTTGAAACAAATCTGACTTACGGTTACTGCAATTTTAAGATTTTTAAGTTTGACCCCATGACCTCATTAATATTCAAGATATGAGCACCAAAAAAATAGGGCACACCTTCTCCATATGGCAGATCTATAGTCCCAAGTATGGCCTCAATCCAACTTTCCCTTATTGAGATAGAGCGTACCCAAGTACAAGCATCACAGACACACACAAGCCAACCTGAATGCATAGGTTCCTTTTGCTAAAGCAAGGAACCAAAAGATGCAGAACCTTGTTAACACCATCTGAGGTCAACAGAGTGCTAAGTTGACTGTGCCATGTTGTATCAAGTTCATATTTAGTTCACTTGATATGGCCCATTGGTGTGGCTAAACATTTATGGTTATAGATGAATTAAATCAAATATAGTGATAGACAATTAGAGATAGTATAGTTTTATTGAATATATATCTTTCTTTTCGTTTTAGTGTTCAGAATGGCAAGAACCTTAGACTTCCTACAGAAAGTTCTGGACGCTCTGAATAAGAAAGATGAAACAGAGAAAGCACTGGAGGTCCTCGGATATCTCTTCAAAGCTGTATGGCTCTTCACTGACCACATCATCTGGTTTGGGAAAATTAAAATTGTAGAGGTTAGTACTTCAGTCAGAATTATTCATGATGTGATATTCCCATTCCCACAAGAGGAAATGCTGGCGCTGATTGGTAGTGAGGTGACAGTGCCCATCTATTTAAATAACCTTGTGTTTGTACTCAAAATTAATTATCAAAATAATTGCTGTGACCCTTGCCTAAGTCAGTGATAAAGAAATAATTTTCAGTATATTGATGCATGTGTACAACATATATTTGTGTTTATTGTAGGCCTAATGTTTTTTAAAACAAAACTTGACAGAGTTGAGATGCATGGCTTCATATATATTTTTTAAAGCCCTGCACACATATTTAGTCTGTGTATTTGCATAACTGCCTGCAAGAGACTGAAAATCTGGTATGTTGCCATTTTAGTGGATACATTTTTGTTGAAAGTGAGAAAAATCAGGATACTCTTATCAGTTCGCTAAGTGGCCTAAGCTGTAACATTTGCATGGTTTTATGTTTGTCTTCATTCAGTGCACTTTAAAAAAAATGAATATGGTAATCTTCATTAAACAGATTTAGTATGGGTCACCAGAATACAAATTATTGTTTGACTTGTGACTTTTCATTCAGATGGATACGAAGCTATGGGGTCAGAGGTCAGCATGGCTCTGGCTAGCTGCTAACTCTACCCTCGCAGCCAGGGACACATACAAACTCCAGCAACTTCTTCTCAAGTCAGAGGAACTAAAGCAAAGCGGAGACCTAACTCCAGGAAGCAACATCCAAAAAGAAACCAGAAAATTCCAGTTACAACTGGCAGTTGATTTGTGTGATGTGTTGATTCCGCTGGCTGCTTTGGGCTATGTCAGTAAAGGGCTGGGGGCAGCTGGTGGAGTGACATCTTCTCTTATCGGAGGATACCTTGTATGGGAGAAGAACCTGGCAACAAAGTGAAGATAATTTGTTGAGTCTAACCAGTGGTGAATATGAAATCGCCTGATGCAATAAAGTACTATTCAATAAAGTGAAAAAATCTGGGTTTTGCAAAACTTAACAAATCATCTGTAAACCTCTCTTATACAGTTGCATGTAAGAAATACAGAATAAACAATAAACTACCATGGATAGATATTTTGCTATAAATCATATCTCAAAATATAAACATGTTTTTTTCCTTAAGGGGCAATATTGTCTATATATTTGAGCTCATTTGACCCCAAACTGGAACAGTACATCTATCAGACCTATATAGGAACTATTTCATTCACAAATCTAACAACTTTGACTGATATGGCCAAGTTTTTTAAAAGAATAAATTGTCTCCTTCAAGAAAATTATAAGCTTATTAGCGACTACAGATATAAATATTCATAGCGTTGCACCTACATAATGAGCAAACAGAAGCTAAGAACTCTGTACAGTGGATGTCTAGATATGTATAACCATATTTACTATCCTGGTTACCTTCCAGGATATTGCTGTAATATTCCTAGAGTAGGCCTGCCCTACATGTACACAGTACAGCAAATACTACGCAATACAAACTATATGCAGTATATATATATTCAATGTTGTAATTTTTTTTTTTTTTTTTGAGCGATCGAACGATTGTAAACTCTACCTTTGACTGCAGTATTGCTCAGTATTTGGACATAGCAGGTGGAGTACAGTCATGCATAGATGAATAATATATTCGTGTCAGACAAATAACGGATTTGCATTTTGAAAACCATTTGAAATTCATCAAAAATGTACACATTTCTAATGAAAACCATAATGGTGGTAGTATTTTTATGGCCTTTCTTTCATAAGTGGAGTATATTGCCCTTTAATGGCACTCTCAGAGTTTAAGTCACAATATTTTACTTTTTCTCTGTGTGTGATGTTTAATCAATTCATAACCGATCTAGTATATTTATGGAGTAGGAAATAATTTGATGTCCCAACAAGGGTGACTCCGGGTGCAACTAGCGTATTCATAGACATCCACACAAGGGTGAATTGCGGGCAAGGCTGTCAAAGTTCGTTGGGATAATAACCTCAGACTCTTTATAATGTGTTTAGGCAGCAGGGCGCCGAGCTCCCCCCTAGTCTGTCTAGTTGTCATCCCACTCATGTCATTGTTACCTCTTAAGTAAGTCTACACAGGGTTGTGAGACTGTCACAGCCGGGACGAATCCTTTCCCGGGTCACTTCAGAAAATAAGCTAGATCAGTCAAAAATGCTAATTGTATTAGTGATGGCGGGGGTAAGCATAGTCCACTATGTGTTTTCCCAAACCTGTAAGCTTTGGGGATGCAGCTCATATGCATGGTCATATAAAAAACTTATGAGTGTCAAAATAAATGGAAAGAACTGTATTGTTGCATATCATAATTCAGCATAACATGAAAGTACAAATATTAGAGAGGACTAGTACTCCACAACTTGTTTTCCACCTTTGAACATGGATATTGTTTATGAGAGCTAGAAACACACTTTGGAGAACGTACACCACACAACGGTATATCCTTTTGATCATGGGAGTGTGTTTGGAAGCAAAAAGCACAGAGGACTGCACAAATTGTATATCTTTTTGATCATGAGATCATTTCTGAAGTAGGGAACACTTGACAACATATCCTTTTGATCATGTGTGTGTGAGTGTGTGTCTGTGAGCAAAAAGCTCTGACAACACAGAAGACTGCACAGTTGTCCTTGATCATGAGATCATTTCTGAAGTAAGAAACTAATGTACCCTTTTCACCATGGAAGTGTCTGGGAGGAAAAAGCCCTAACAACACAGAAGACCACACAATTGCATATCTGTTTGATCATGAGATTATTTTTGAAATAGAGAACACTTAATTTTGATCATTCATTAGTGTGTCTTGAAGCAAAAAGCTCAGACAACTCAGAGGACTGCACAGTTGTATATCCTTCTCATCATGAGGTTATTTCTGAATCTGTAGGAAAAATTGTACAACTGTATATCATCATTAAAGCATAACTAGCAAGGGAAACGAATGGCAAAATCTCCTTTAAAGATTAAAGAAGGGTAATTCTCATGGCTCAAACCCTGATCTGATGAGTATTGCTAAAATTAATTACCAAGACATTCCGGGAGTTGATTGATGTCATGTTGGGCAGCATCACAGTGGCTAAAATGCCAAAATGTGCTAACCAAAAATAGATTAGGTAGAGGAACCTAATGTTATGATACCTATGGACGATTACCAATTGCATAAGCTACTTGAATTAGCACCTACCACGAACCAAGACAAATGATTTTATCCTCACCATCGCTCTCTGATCCTGCTTCCTCTTTGCTAGTTTCTGGTTCGAACATATGGAAAGACTTCCACATGATGGTTGACCATTTCCGCCACATCCCGGCCTGGCATCACTATCGGAATCCAAAATCCCACAATAAACTTTTACACCACCAGCTGTCATACGAATTGTCTTTTGTTTACTACATTTCCAAATTTTTACTGCTGTTTTGTGCCCTGTTAGGAGGGAATTGCAAGTAATTATTCACTGGTCGGCCAATATCCTGTCAGATGTGTTATGAGCAAATCTGTGACTGTACAACTGCATGTGTTGTAACAGGTTGTTTCAAAATGTTTTTCGAGGGTTTGAGATTTCTCCATACATAAAGTACAGTAAAGTACCTTCACAAAAATCTAATATGTATTATAGTACTTATTCCTTATTTTCCCCTCCTGGGTTATGGAAAATTCGACACAGAGTTGGGGTTTCCTCAACATACTGATTGAAGTTTTCAGACCAATGCATGTCTACATGTCTATTGATTTAGCTTTAGCCTTATTAACATATTTGTGTTTTCTGAACATTAATTTCAAACAATGCAACATTCACATCTTCTCAATAATAAAAGTAAATAAACTGTCCAATTAATTTGAATTGGCTAAACTAAACTAGTAATGCTAAATGCACTTTCCAAAGGCACTGTAGAACAAATGCAGCTTTATAGTAATGCTTAAATGCACTTTCCAAAGGCACTGTAGAACAAATGCAGCTTTACAGTATTGCTTAAATGCACTTTCCAAAGGCACTGTAGAACAAATGCAGCTTTACAGTAAGTATATATGTTTATTTTTTTTTAAATATATAATAATTATTTCTAAAAGCAAAAAACACAAACATGGAGGACTGAACATCTGTATTCTTTTGATTGTGACATTATTTCTTAGGGCTTCCACACTTCCGAGAACATAAGTGTACAAAATTGTTGCATAATTTGTTCTCTCCACAGAGTTAATTAAACAAAAATATTGCCTTATATTTTTAAACTGCAAATACTGTTTATTTTAATGGTTGGGGTAGGAAGCACTTATAATTTGTTGCTGTTCTCCAAACTGAATTTTACACATATTGTAAATTATAAACTTTTGTAAATACAAGATGAGCAGTATTGTAAATATATATATATTATTAATCAATTAATTAAATGATTTTGTATGTGCTACCAATTTCTATGAATAACTGCAAGAAATGATAAGTTTATTCAGAAATGCTTCGATGTTTGCTTATGCCCTGTTTAAATTTTGATTTGAGAGATATTTTGCTGTATTAATAACATCAAAATATTTTGCAATATTATATACATAGTTAAAGTATTAAAAGTAAATTTAAAAAGTGCATGTAGAATATTCTTATGGCTTTAATTATCATTAAGGAGGGTTTTGGAGAGCATATATACCTTCAAAGGCATTTGGGTCCTTTCTAAAGCATTGAGAAACTATGGTTTGATCAAGAAGTAATCAGTGGCAACATCATGGGGAGGTGGCAGGGGGATTGCACCTCAGAACAATGTTTACCCCATATGCCCCCCAAATGGGATTTATCATATTGATAACAAAAATAATTATATTTTATAATGCCCCCTGAAATGTTGTGACCCCTCCCTTTCACGCCACTAGAAATAATGTATTAACATTGATAACAAATAAATATTTGGATTGACCAAAAGTACATGCCTAATAGGCTAGAGCTTGAGTTAAAAACTTTTTATTTCCTAATTTAAGCTTAGTACAAGGAGATAAATTTAATAATTTGTTTTTGATTGATTGTAAAGCTTCTTAATCATTGCCATGTTCTTGATTTTATTCAGTTGAATTGAATGAAAGGTTTTTTCTGTCCAAGCAAAAGAATTATATCTTCAAATAGATAAGTGCTTGATTATTTATGTAAAAAACATTTGTTTTCCTTGTATGATTGCTTCAATGTCAATAAATGTGACCTCAAAATGAAATAATGGTGGATTTTTGGTTCCTTGCTTTAGCAAAATGAAACCTATGCATTCAACGTGGCGTGTGTATGTGTGTGTGCGTCTGTGATACTTGCTTGGGTACGCTCTATCCCAATAAGGGAAAGTTGGATTGAGGCCATACTTGGACTATAGATCTGCCATATTGAGAAGGTGTTCCCTGTTGTTTTTGGTGCTCATATCTTGAATATTAATGAGGTTATGGGGTCAAAGGTAAAAATCTTAAAATTGCAATAATTCAGTAACCGTAAGTCAGATTTGTTTTCAATGTTGGTATGGACATCAGCTATTGGCATGTACATGATCGTGTGCAATTTTATGAATTTTGATGAGGGGGGGAGCTCATTTTAGCCCTAAACAGTAATATTATGGCATTATGGACTACCGTACACTCCCTATGGAAACTCTCTATTGCTTCAGTGTGTGGAATAGTGTAGGATAATTTTCCTTTTTAACCCAACATTGAGGGTATATGAGCTTTGGTCACTGAAAAGTTTTTGAAGCTCAAAGCATGGTATAGTTGACAGTAGAGGCCATTGAGTATGTAATTATTGCATTTGCATTACTCAGT
>JAODFY010306694.1:0-13529 GCA_027580055.1 Paracaudina chilensis
CCCGCCACACACACATACTTTTCCCCGTTCCTTAGAATTTTACCCCCAAAAATAAAAAAGAAGACAGAAAAAAAAAATGGAAAAGGAAAAGGAAGAGAAAATAGATGACTGACAGACTTAAAGCAAAAATATATTAGAAAGATCTGCAAAATCCATTTTTGTTTTCGGCACGCATCGTGCGCATTGGTTAAGTTATTTGCGTATTCATTCTCAATGCGCAATATTGCGCGTCATTTAGTCTCAATATGCAATTTACCTCGTCGATGAGTTCCTCTTTGATTTTAATTTGCAATTCTGTTAGGAACATCAGAATCTGCTGTAAAACCAAAAGATGCACAGCTTATCTATAGTTTATTTTTGTGTGTAATATGAAGATAACCATAACTGCAATCATTCATTCAACGTTGTTCATGTTCAATGTTAATCCTCTTGCTGGTTTTGGTTTTGCTATATTTAGCCAGAACAATAGCTACTTGGGTTTCTGAGTTTCTAAGCGCCTTTGATGTATTGAAAGTTCAAGAAGAGAACGTTCTAGATGATGGGATGAGAACAGGAGGGGGTTTGTAAACATGCCCCTCAATGTTTGAATGACCGAATATCATCGTTCTAGCCTTACCGAATTTTGTCGAGGATGTTTTGATTATAGAGGGTATCAAGGTTCACTCCAACGTCAGAGCAGAGTCCGAGGATAATACTAGCCGCTGATTGGCTGATAGCAGTGTCTGCATCCGTGAACACCTGTACGATATCAGCCATATA
Organism: Paracaudina chilensis; assembly: GCA_027580055.1. Lineage (NCBI taxonomy): Eukaryota > Metazoa > Echinodermata > Holothuroidea > Molpadida > Caudinidae > Paracaudina > Paracaudina chilensis. The sequence goes on from JAODFY010306694.1 coordinate 760, forward strand.
ATCTAGAAGAGTACCTTGGACACAGATGAGAGAATGGATAAAATATCAAAGATGTGCAACCGCGGTTACAGGCTAACAGGCAGGGACGAATGTGTAAAGATGATTGAACCCCTTCAATAAAGCGCAATTTAGAAAAAAATCTTTAATACAGCATACAAGTGATGTCAGCGCGTCTTAACGCCTAGTATCATCGTTCACGAAATTGTGTATCTACACCACAATAATTTGGCAAGAGAAACATTAAAGTAAAACTATAACAAGACATGGATAAAATATATTTAGACAAAAAAAACAAAAAATTGTTAACTTGAGAAATAATAACACGTCACATTGGCCTATTAACAGAGGGCGCAGTTTCCTAAAAAAAAAACATCAAGGTATTATACGATTATGGGAAAATTGTGTACACCACATCACTGGATATATATTCTCTAATAAACGCATTGTGTATTTGATTAGAATTACTGCGATTGTTTATTAAGCCTTTCATGGACTTTCTTAACGTTGATTATTAACGTCATGATGACGTCATGATGCCATCACATGACACATTATACGTGATATATCGTCACAATCTTCCTTGGGAGGAGAACAATTAAATAAAGTTGCATGTGTGTTACAGTAACTCTCATAATGTGTCAGATAATAGTGTGTGCTAAATTTAAAGCCCATCCAGTGCACTATTAGATAGGTACTATATAACACCAAATTTGTTTCTCGTCTTCTGATTGGAGGATTGCTGGTCACATGGCATTCACTTAAATTCCTATCGAACGCCACACGTATGTATTTTTCTTCCATTAAAATTTACTATTGCACTGAGCAGAACAACTCATACGCACAGTCCCTATAACTTACTCTGATCTGCGAGGGACATGTCCTGGACACTGATCGTGACTATCTGATCGACGAGGGCAGAAGCGCTGCTCGGATCAAGGACGCTGTTCTCAAGGGTCAGCCGGATCAACTCGAGTTGCTCCTCTGCCAACTCGGCCGTCTCATCCGGGGCACGACGGCGTCTCTTGCGACGACTCCCTGACGGCGACGAACTCGTGGCATCCGGCAACATATTCCTGTTCGTCAGCGCACCGAGCGTATCGCCCGCGTATTTCTTGGCCTCGACATTGTTGGCCTTGAAGACGCTGATCTCGTCATCGGTGAAGGATGCCTTCGCCGATACAGCGACCGTCACTGAGTATTCAGAGCACATTAGATTCCTATCACAGACCTGTATTAAGACAGAACACAGGAGATTTCTAGTCCTGGCAATTTTGTACGGTTTGAATCTACTATATCTTCGCTGATACAGCGACTGTCACTCGGTATTCAGAGCACATAGATTGTTTCTATCACAGACATGAGTGTATTGCCCCGTTATCTGTGCGACACCAAGATAATAGATTTACCATTTTCAAATGCATTTTGTATAAAATGTACACATTTCTAATCAAAAGTAGAAGTTGTTCAAGACCTTTCTTTCAGGCGATGGGGTAAATTTTGTTATTATTTGTGAAAATCATAAATCTTATGTATTTTACTCTTTTTTCAAAAAATATATTACCCATTAGAATAGACCACGGAAGAGTATTCAATGCAATCTTGTAAGGTTTAAATCTAGCATGCCTTCATGGATACAGCGGTCGTCACATATTCAGAGACAGAACTTATTAGAAAATAGTCCTGACAATGATGGCTATCTGTTAAGTTTTGAGTCCTTTATATCTTCGTCGATACATCGGTCGACACTGAGTATTCAGAGTACCGTATCCAAAGCTGAAACCCAAATTAACCCACGACTGACTGTACTCTTGCGAAAAAAAACACTTACTATCATGGTGTAGGCCCTGAAGTCGCTACCGTCAAGTTTTGGTTTTCCGATCCCAGTAATGCTTGGTTCGGATTTCCTTTCCGTGACCGCCTCGTAGGGGCCATCTTCCTTCGCTACGAACAGTTGAAAATTCAGTGGGTACGCGTCTGTAGACGTCACGCAATTTTCCGTTAAAAAAATTACCTGCGAGGGTGAATTAATTAGTGCCATAATTTCAACCACACATCTCTGTTGTATCCCAGATATGCATTATAAATTAATGGGCAGACACGGTAACATTCTAAATTCGATATATTGACGCACATTCGCTTTAGGAAAACTGCAAGGCGTACATGCTACTTGATGGTTATTTGTTGGTGAAACTGCATACTAAATAATAAGTTTAAATGCAAAAAATGATTATGTGCCTAAAGTAGAAAACAAATGGTTATATTACATAATAAAAAAGAATATTATTTTATTTTTTAATTTCCCCATCAGTTTGAAGGAATGTAAAGAATTATTTTTACCTCGTCGAGTTCTTCATAACCGTCTACCGTGAAATCACAGGAGGTCGGCCCAGACCTGACAGCAAGGTACGCCTTCGCCGCGCTGGACTGACCATCCAATGTTGTTATGTTTATTGTAATGGCGTAATCTGTCCCCCTGCTAACGATACCTGCAAATCAATGAAAAAACAGTACATGGGATGATGGAATCCTGAGGGGTGGGGGGACCGCCTCATTGAAAAATTAATGTTTTTTTTTCACAAAAAGTGAAGTATAAACTTACGAGTACTCCCACCTTTTTTTACTTTTTTTATTACACGGGAAGGATATGAAAAGGATACTCTAGGATGGAATTACTCTAAGAAACTCTAGGGTGGAATTACTCTAAGATACTCTAGGGTGGAATTACTCTAAGATACTCTAGGGTGGAATTACTCTAGGATACTCTAGGATGGAATTACGTTTGTAGAGTTCCGGTGAAGTGAACAATTTCAGCTCCCCCCCCAAAAAAAAAAAAAACAATGTCAGCTGCCACCCCTCACTTGCCCCTAGCATGGTAGGATATGACGCAGTGTTGGACACCCCCGAGATCTTCTAGTCAGAAGCCATCATACTGCCTAAAAGTGACCTGTGCTTACCTTTCTCTATTCCAACAATTGTGAATGATGATCCGGGTACGATGGAATACATCTGAGGAGCAATTACCAGATTCGTATTGTCGCTGAAATCAATATACCCGTATCCTGATAAGAAAACAAAATCATAATTCTCTTATTCGTTTTATTTGCATTCAATCAAAGGCCGGATTATGACTAGCCTTTTTCAACCAGGTATAATCAGTATCATCAACAAACGGGTCTGGAAATACTTTGTCATTTCTGAAAATTCCAGAAATGACAAAGTATTTCCCACTGCGTTAACATCTTATCAGATCATCCCTTGTTGCCCCAGCTCTTGGACCCAGTATCTGCATGTAACAACTGAACAGGGGAGTTAATACCAGTATAGGGATCAAATTTCTCTGCAGAAAGCTATATAATACTAATCTACAAATACACTCAGCATGGTAGGATATGACACAATTGTTTGGGGACCAATCATATGCCTAAACCTATCCTTTTCACTGAATAATAATAATAATATATTTAGCATTTTGAAAATAGGAAATGATATAAAAGTACGTTAATGTAACTTGAGAGAGCAATCTTGGCTAGATGGACTTTGCATGGTATTCTGAGGATGTTTAGCTCATACATATTCAGTTCTTGATATTCTATAGGACCTTTATGATTGGACATTGGCTAGCATCACCTTATGAATATTTAATACTATCAACTTTGTAATGCTGTGACGGGGGGAATGATGAGAGTACATCAAATGAGTATAGATTGTGAGGAATATGGAGCTTATTAAGACACCTCTTGTTTTGTGTACCTACCGATATCAGTATCGGCCGCCTCCCACGTGACATCTGAAATGTCGGATTCGTGGCTGACCGTGGCGGTAAAGATGACATATTCGTCGTCGTTAATAATTCCGTCGTCGTCAGAAAAGGCTAAATCGATCTTTAAGTAAAATAAAGTTGGAAAAAATGTTAAAAAACTCGATCGATCATGTTGATTGTTGAAATTTCATTGTTTTCAACAATCAGTATTTCATCAACCAAAAATCTTTTGTCGTGGTATTTTCACTGTTTTTCTCAATATTTTTTTCTTCCCTCATAACATGTCCTATAAATAATTTGCAATGGCGCCACCAATTTTATGACCTTTATTTATCAATATCACAATTCTCATTTTGGGAGCACATTGGGGCACGTGATCCCCTGCAAGCAGCCCCACCCCCCTCACCCTTGGCGATGTCATTGGTCTAGCTAGGCTACATAATATAATAATAATTGGTTAATTCTTTCCGTTTTTATGTGTTTTCTGTATATTGTTTGGTATACATGCATTTACATGCACTCATTTACTTATCTGTTTTTCTTGGCTTTATTGACAAGGTTAAATTTTGAAATAGACACAAATTTCTTCTTTTAATTAAAATATTAATCTTCTTTATTATATTTATAAATTAACAATAATTCGTTTAAAATTAAATTTAACTTTTGTTTCACATATAGCGTTGACATGTTATGGTGCACCAACATAACCCCATACCTTGGGCGGATTGCCATTCACCGCTGAGATGGTTACACTGGTCATGGCGGAACGGCCGTTCTTACGGACCGTCACGGCAAACACGTAGTCTTTGTCGGCCTCGAGTGCGAGGGCGTTTATTGACAAGATTAAATTTTGAAATAAACACAAATTTCTACTTTTAATTAAAATATTAATCTTCTTTATTACCGGTATATATAAATTAATAACAATTCGTTTAAAATTAAATTAAACTTCTGTTTCATATAACCTATAGCGTTGACATGTTATGGTGCAGCAACATAACCCCATACCTTGGGCGGATTGCCATTCACCGCTGAGATGGTTACACTGGTCGTGGCGGAACGGTCGTTCTTACGGACCGTCACGGCGAACACATAGTCTTTGTCTGCCTCGAGTTCGAGGGCGTTGAATGAGAGCCGAGAATCTCCGACATTATCATCGTTGACGATCAGAAGTCCGACCGTAACGGGATCGAACGACCAGCAGGCGCTGTTATCTGTGTTCTGTAAAACGTAAAAAAAATATATATATATATCGAAAAGTTGATGCATCGTGACGTCATAAGTTTATTGGGAGGCGTACGATGAAGTAAACATCTACGCCATCGTAACATATGCCATGCGCTGCAGTGAACCATTTATGAAATGTCCCCCTGAAAATATCTTGCCCCCCTGAAAAGATGGATACAATTATATGAATTTTACTTACAACATCAATCAAGAATATGAATCCTATAAACAGTCACATATCCCCTAACTGAACCCATCATCCTAGTCAACAATTATGTTCATGACCTTCAGCAAACATTCACACTTTATAAGTGCTACACGTGTGCAAACCTTTATTCTCTGGTAATGCATTTCATTATCATCTCGTTAACGTGTATAACTATCGAACGGCTCATTATTTCAAATGTCCTCGATGGCGTCCCTTACCTGAATACACTCCCATTGGTATTCCCAGTCCCTTGCCTCAGCGTCCGGGTCGACCGAATTTTCAGCGCTTAGAATCACTGTACCGCTATCCCTCCCCACGGTGAACTCCTTCCCGCCATCTATGACAGCTACCAGGTCAGATGATACCGTTACCACGGTGATGGAGGATTCTACGTAGGCAGACTCGTCGCTTGATTTAAATACTCGCACGGTGAATTCGACGTGTTCTCCACCTATATGAAAATAAGAAACATTCTTTAACATTCATTACTATATGGTAGTTTTGTTTTGTTTTCCATTTTGATGAGTAGTTTCCACATTCAACACCATGGCCCATCTACGCTTCCGTAGTTTTGGTATGGGCGATCGTATTTGCGATGCAGTATTCATATTAAAGAAATAGTTCAAAGACAATTGGCTGGCCTGATTAAAAGCAGCAAAAATTACATTCAATTATGAAAATCCCGTTACAATAACATGTCTGGTTATTGAAATTTCAAAAAATTTCAAAAAACAAACAAAAAACGTCTGTCGCTATGCATATACGTACCCGGTAAGGAATGGGCTGGGACGTATAGCCTTCGTGTGTACTGCGTCTTCAGGTTAAGTGGGACGTCTGAGTTATTGACGGACCACTGGAATTCCGTTTCCCCGGCAGGGACGCACTCCGAGTAAAACTTCACCTCGGCAGTAAGGCTGAAGCTGTGAAAATTATATAAAGAACGTGTGTTGTATAAGTAAAGGTCTCTCGATCTGAGTATGTTAAAACTGCCAGACTTGGTCAGCTCGTTAGTTGTGGCCTCGATTATTAAACTAAGGGAAGGGCCCGCGAGGAACTCTCGGCCAAATGGATGCCTCTGCAGCTAACGTGTCCGAGAGGTAATAGGCGACGAGTGGAGGGGGTTCTTCCAAGTTGTCGCTTTGAAGATGTCTAGGATGAACACCCCGCGAACAGGGCGCAGGACGTAACGCGTGTTCCCTGATATTGTGTGCACGTGCTTTCTGCTGTGAATGAGGGGCGATCAGTGGGGTGTTTGTTAGTGGGGGAAATTCATATTGGGTGAGAGTACACTCGTTAAAAATAATTAACTTATAGTACAATTACTACAAGACTGGTCAGCTCGTTTGTTTGTTTGGAACAATGAGACCAATCACGACTTTCGTATTATATTATTCTGGGACGAGCATCTAATTGTCTTTACATATATAAAATCATTATATAACATTTATTGCTGCTACTTGTTATTGCCTGTCACCATAGCAACGGTTGCCATGGAAATGGTCGGTGTGGGTGAGTAGCGACCATCAAGGGGTATCCTATGGTGAAGTGTCTATGGGTACCAGACGGTCCAGTAAGGGGGTACACCCAAAATACTGTCCGTGTGTGCACACTTTTTGTGTGTGTGCGCGTCAGATTTTTTATATGAAACTCTAAACAAATTGTTTAGAGTTTCAAATAATTTTCTTTGCCAGGAGAGCTTGTAGTTGTTTGTAGTTAGGACAAAAAAAAGGTCATAATCCTAACGCTTTGGCGAAGAGCCAAAATGGAAACGTTTTTCATTCATCAAATATATGTGTTCTATCATTTCTGGGGGGCAGAGTGGACCGACCTTACCTTACTTCGCCGTTTGATGAAAGAAGGAATGTGTACCTTCCCCCTTCCCCATCGGGACATTTGCACACTCCTTCACGTCATCCCGCCGCTCTATTGTCATAAATTCATAGGCCATTATCACTACGACACATCGCCATCGCAAGTAGATGAACTAAACCAAAAAAAATTCTTTGTCTGAATACCTGTCCGCAATAAGTGTTGCTTCGGCATCGGTACCCTCCACCACCACTTTGACCTCCGGAGCGGCGACCCCGGAACGGGTGACGGTAAGCACCGACGAATCTGTCTCGCCCAAGAAATTCGTGACCGACATCGTAAAGGTGTACGGTGTGTCCGCGTCCATATCCTCGCCGTCGAATTCCACCTCGGCTTCGCCGTCGCCGTTGTTTTGAGCTGTGGAAAGTTTCCCCAAAAGGCGGGATAGCAAGTAATAAAGTCACATAGTCAAGTGTGTTACTGGATACACCGATAACTCAAAGATTCCTAATTTAATGAGCAGTATTCGAACTTAATACAAGAGGTATATACAACGCGAATCCATACCACCGAACTACATATTACAGAATGAACTTTGACACAGTGATTATTTTATTCCCTGTGTATTTGTGACATTTCAAGATCACAATAGAAATAATATTTAAATAAAATATGAAATAGTTTTAGATAACCGATTTAAATGTCCATTCTTCTTTCAAATGAAATATTCAACATCTAATTCGAAGTGAAATTTATGGTAAAAAACGGTAAGCATCTGGGATAATTTCGTTTACTTTGTTATCAAAAATGAATTCTTTTGCACAAAAAATGAAAACATTTACTGGGTTATTAATTTCGTCATATCGACCAACGAAAGATGTCTTCCTTGGAGAAATTATTATCTTATCGCCCCGAAGGGTACGATATTGTAATTGGTTTGCTATAAGACCTATAAACACCTATCACCATGGCGTAGTGTCTATGGGTACCGATGGGTCCAGTAAGTGTGCACCATTTACAATATTTAACTATCATTAACATATTTACGGGAATTAAAATTTGCCCAATTTTCACAAACTTACAGAACCTACAGAAAGTATTTTTGATATAAGCAAACAGTCTCTTTATTAAAGTTACATTTGAAAATAGTTTCCAATGGCTCTCTTGATGTGGATGGATTAAGTAAAATAGTGAATAAAATGTGAAACCTGAGTGCATTTTAGCAAAAGGAGAAACGTCACGTGATAACCACATGTGTAAGGTTCTTTTGGTTTTGAGTCTTGATAGCTTTTGGGGATACAATTTGCGCATGCTCGATGATATACTGTCTGAAAATATTTATGCGATAAAAACACACCGTGACCATTTTCCCGTCGACGACACGCAGCCCCTTATCTTTAACACATCGTAAATAAACTTATTGTAATATCTCTTGTGATTTTTGTAAACATTTCAGACATTAAATCATGAATGACGGAATAAGTTTCCTTTGTAGAATATCAGGTAACTTAACCTAACGATTTATTTGAATTTGAAAGCTAGACAATGAACTTTCTTTTTAACTATAAACATTATTGGTACTAGTTCCGCTATTACTTGCGAGTCGTGTGCAGAAACAAAGAAAAATTATCTCTGAACTAGCTTATTAAATTCAAAGAAATCCTCCTCGTTCATAGTAAGAGATACCCAAATATTAACCACAATAAATATCTAACAGAACCCTTAGCTAAAAGCAAAACTGTTGGAATAATAAGAGTGTCGGGAAACAAGATTTCCCAAGGGGAAGAGAAATTACTGAAAGTTAACCTTGAGGCCAGAGGCATTGGAAAATTTATTTAAAATTCTAAAACATTCCTGCAGGGAACAAGCGGAGCCATCGATAACTAAAATAGTGTCGTCAAGATATTGGGATATTTTAATTTTTGTAATAACAAGACCATTAATATTCATAATTTCATATTAGCTTTAATCAAAGATATTAATAATTCAGTTCAGGGGATGAAATCAAATATAGGCTCATATACAGTACATCAAATTTAACGTCTATCATCGCACAATGATTCTTGTACGATTGCAGACGGCGAATCAGTTAACAATGACAGTGAATTTTGACATTAAGAGGTTAGAGCTATATCAGGCAATATTTAGCCATAACTTACAATAAAAGGCTCATGAAAGAAAGATCTGTGGCAAGTATAACGTTACAAATTAACGCATAATAGATCTGCTGTGTTATTATTGTGACCAATACTTGGTGGTATTTTAGTGCAAAACATCTGTAGACAACTACAGATATAAAAATATATAAGAATGAATAATATATAAGTATAGTTCTTTAGACGTTGTCAACTAGAATTGGTAGACTTGTGCCCTAAGTCGTACAAACCAACGATCGATTTAGCCTAAAATTTTATCAACTTGATTATTATATTTATGTGTTTCATCTACAAACCAATTATCAAATACAGTAGATCATCAGTTGAGCGTTGGGTCGGTATGCATAAACGTAGTGTATATATCAGTGTTTTTGGTATAGTCTAGAAGTTGGGGCTAAAATTGTGATAGTTTCAAGTTCTATGCCATGTAGTTTTGTGGTTCATACCATGTATTTGTCATTCCCCCACTTGAGGGGCAAGTGGGGGAAACTGAATTTTAGGGGAGAACATTTTTCGTGGGCAGAAATTTGTGTATGGCGGGGAGGCGGTTGCCCACCACCTCCACCCCACCCCCTTTGGAAAATTATTTAGATATACAATGTTGCTCTCATTGACATTTTTTCCTCAAAATATTGTATTTTCATTTTCAGAACTTTTATTTGGACAATGATTACAAATCTGGGGGGGGGGGGTGGTGATATAAATAAAAAATCAATAATCGAACGTGATTTCAACAAATATCGTGGTCACGTTGGTTATTGAAAGCTGGGACCCAACCAACTCCGTTTCTTCTGTTTTTCGTGGTGAGAGGGGAGGAGGGGGAGAGGAGCAAGCAATGGTCCTGGGTTTTAAATATGAAAGCTTACCATTGGCACTCGCAAGGGTGGAATCTACAGCGGAGGTATCCCCGGAGCTGCTTACTGACCAGACGTACGTCAGTGAGCGTGCGCCTGACCCAGTCGACTTCCGCCCATCCATCCGTACGTACCCGCAGCTTGGAATCCGCTCGGGGCCGCTAATCATCGCCGTGACTGTCGGCGGAGAGTCGGCGGAATCGATCGTCATGGAACCCGTCCCGGTCCGCGAGAACCTCTGGTTGAAGCTCTTGACGGAGTCGTCCTTTAAGCTCAACGAATCGCCTACGAATGCGATATAATAAAGATCTTGTGAGGACCTTGTAGGGGAGCAATTTGTGGCGGGGAGGTGGTGAGTGGAGGGGAGGGGGTAGGCGGCCCTTGTCAGAACCAGTGGTCTGGGGTTCATCCTTTTCTACAATAGACATATGTTTGTGCCGGAAAATTGCAATGTGCAAATGCACCACGTCCCGAACAACCATACATGTGTAGTCTTTAAGCTCATACGATAGTTCAACATTCGCCAATGATACACGTCTTTATTGCTTTCCCGATATTATGAAAGTCATATCAGAAATACCCGTTTTGAGAAGCTGGCTGTAAATAGTAAGCGCGCCCACAAATTTGTCAATGATGATGGTGATTTGTCCTCAGCGGACAGTATAATTTAAGGTAAGTGTAATTTATGTATAATGTGCGTAATTATTATGTATTATTTAATACATGTAATAACAAAATATATAAACACCTAAACAGTCTTTGTAATTCCGTTCTGCCACTGTGCAGGGTGAGCAACTGATTTTCAGGTTAATTAGCGACTTGTAACGATATACCCCATTCCTGCCCCCCCCAAACAAAAAATATATATATATATATATATCCGGCCTTCCCAATATGTTAAACATATAAAATGTACAATAACACTAAGTTGTTCATCAACTTACCTGGCACTAGCAAGGCGGCACCGTCGTATTTTCCGAACAGGGCAACTAAGAGCTTGGTTCCGATCGCGTAACACTGGGCGCCAGTCCCTAGCCCACTTACGTCATCGAACATGTCGTCACATCCCGTCATTGTCCTGAATTCGACTGGGCGATCAAACTCGACCACAAGGGCGGCCCCTGCAGTGACATAAAAATATTGTCTATAGAGTTATGGCCAACAACTCTCGCCCCAAATCTGCTAGACATCTGCTAGACTGGTCAGCACATATAATGTTATGTATGTGGATTCGACCTTTGGCATCGCCGGACTTCAAATATATATATATTGGGGGGTGGAAATTTCCCCTATCAACCTTGGAGATGTCATTGGTTTTAACCAATCACGAACTTCACAGGGAGGATGGGGAACTACAGTTTGAGCGACAGACAATAATTGTCGAAATCAAAATGGCAAACCTTTCATTTTTTCCTACAGTCCTACATTTTGTTTCGCATGGATTTTTCAATGATTTCGGGAAAAGGGGGGAAATCAATTTAATTTCACGATTTGGATACATTCAAAACACTTTATGAAATGACGAATTTCTTTTATTAAAAACATTTCATTAAAACAATTCATGTGATAATAAGTTAAACGTCTAAACGATCAAATATACCATCTAATAAATAAGGCTTATTTTTTCTCTCTCTCTCTTTGCAATACTTTCCCAAGCAGTGAGTCCATAAGCGTTGGAGCTAACGACGGAATTACTAAATATATGACGACAAAGTGTGGGCCGCCGATGCGCACCATTTTCGAAGGTTATATGTAAATTTCAAATTCTAGTTTTCTATAGAATCAACGAAAAACTGAAGAAATCACGCAACTAATGCACAATCAATCTTTCCAGTAATGGTTTTTCCCCCATCAGACATATGAAAATATTCATAAACAATAATAAATATTGCTAAAACTCATAACATTCATAAAATTCATCAAATCTACGGCCCTATATTCTTGACAAAATGAGTCTATGACAAAATGAGTCTATGACAAAATGTTCGGAAAGATAAACGTCTGATGCCAGTAAAGAAATGAAATAACAAATAATAAAACCGTAACCATACATTAATCAAAACTAACTAAAAAGCAAAATTCAAAATTCTAGTTTTCTATAGAATCAACGAAAAACTGAAGAAATCATGCATCTAATGCACAATCAATCTTTCCAGTGATGGCGCGGGTCGCGTATTTTTCCCCCATCAGACATATGAAAATATTCATAAACATTAATATATATATATATATATTGCCAAAACTCATAACATTCATAAAATTCATAAAATCTATGGCCCTATATTCTTCCTTGGATTAACAATTACGCGTGCGGGTTAGCTCGGAACTCATTACCATAACAAAAGTGGAAATCACCTTTAGAATAGTAACCACCGTCATGTAAATACATACCACCATCATGATAAATTGCCCTTTGGCGTTCCATATATACAGGTGTTTAAAATAGTCCATGGATTTGATAATCTGAACTTCAATGATTTTTTTAGTCTTAGCATTTTTTTAGTCTGGAGACCCACCAGAAGGCATTGTTTCAAACTTCAGAAGAACTCTTGTAGATCAGAAGCCAGGAAAACTTTTCACATAGAGTAATAGATGAATGGAATACTTTGCTTGAATCGATTGTTTTTATCAAGTAGTGTGAATGCTTTTAAGAATGCAGTTGGTAGTTTTTTTGCTGCCAGTGGGAGAATTTAGGGTTTTCTGTGGTACAAGGTCTTTTATGAGGACTTTTGTCCTTCCTGATCCTTATTTACTAA
>JAODFY010306805.1:0-20324 GCA_027580055.1 Paracaudina chilensis
CACGCCAAACCCACAGATTCGCCAGTGATGTACATAAAGGTAAAATTGTCTTATTCTAGTACACACATTTAAAGAACCTCATTGAAATGTTACTTTTGGTAATTTTTGCTACGAGCGCCCCACTTTTAACATGCAATCTTGTTTTCAGTGTGTTTTCAAAGGTACACATCCCCGGGAATTCCGCCCATGCATGTCATCCAAGTTTTTCATTGTTGAAACGTCCAATACCACTTTAGGTAAGCCAATATATTCACGGCAGTGACGTCTAACAGTGTCGAGAATGAGAGAGAAAAAAAACACATATAGCTCTACCTACTATGTAACTCCCCCCCCCCCTCCCTCCCCTACACCAGCAGATGACCATGAGTTGTTGCAACGACATGAGTATGCAGACCTTCCGATCGATGCTCGATAAGAACACGAGTAATTTCAAAATTTACGATTAGGTCAGGCTTTCAATATAGTCAAAGCGCACGAACGGACACCGGAGTCCCAAGCCTCCTGTTCCTCTTGTTTGTGTAGGATATAAAAAATAAGTTGCTGGTAAAGCGTATGATACGGGGAACTACATGAGGCCAGATTTGAACAGTTTCTGGTGTAGAGATTTATATCAGATTGTCGGTATTTGATGATCTGATTCTGCGAACTGATTTTGATTAATTGGAATCGAAATGTCCTGCTCGATGCGGTTGATGCTGCAATTGGTGACTGATATACTCTGACCGAGGTACACAGTTACGGGTTTATTGGCCATGCATGGCAAGTACATATAGGCTGAGGTAAATTTAAATGGTTATTGCCTATAGAAAGGAGATTTCATAGTAGGATGTGGGTGAGAATGGGATGGAGCTGCGGGTGGGGGATGTGGGTGAATTCATGGTCTTATATCCATTGAAATATACCATCAACGATAAAATATATTCCCCCATCATTGCTCTGGTATTGCGAACATCCTTTCAGACCCTCTCTGCTAAACTGGTGACACCAGACCTCTGAGTGGCCTTTGGTGCATCGTCATACTAACTTTTTTCCATTGTTTCATTTGACTTTTTACGTACGGTATTTCAACTTTTTAGAACCTGTCTGACTTTTTCGATGGGGGAGGGGCTTTAGGTGCGCGGGGCCCTAGGCCGGTGGGGATTCGGGCCGTGAGTAATTCCACATCCATTGGTCTTTCATATTAGCACTGATGCGCGCAGTTTTGTTTTATTTTTTAAATACCCTTTAGGGTGCGGTCATTTGGGGGCGCGGGCTTTAGGTCATAGACTTTTAAGCCACCCCTAAAACGGCCCTGGGAACACCCCAGCATGTTTACGTCGCCAACACTGCATAGCGTATACTTTACCTGGTAAACATGCGATAAAGAGATGAAATTCGGTTTTTTTTTTAAGTAGTATACTTAATAGCTTGTTGAACAAGATCATTGCATTTAACTACCTAGGTTAATGGATTTAGCAGTTAATTTGTCTATGTCCTGAATATCACCGGGTCATTCATAATAAAGGCAGAGATAGTTCTCCCACTCAAATTGAATGATAATGACCCCCAATTGGTGAATTAATCCACATTCGCCAGATGATAGCAAACACCGTTCGACCGTCGCAACCACGAACAAAGTTAAATTGTCGTCAAACTCATCCTAACACCTGTTTTGGCATTATGATAAAATTCAATTAACATCAACTTTTTCAGGGGGAATTAGAGATTTCCTGTTTGCTCAAAATTGGTAGAGGGATCTTTTCCTCGTGTATTTAATGTCTTCATCTACTCGTCTGTAAAGGTTTGACAGTTCTCGAGCACGGGTGACTTCCTTTTACCGGAAGACGATTATGAGAATAAAAGTTCATAATATACCTGATAATAGCAGATGGGAAAATGATTGTCACGAAATTCAATGACAGATTCTTCGACAAGTTCAAAGAAGGGTAGGCATAAATAGCTTGAAACGTGTCCGCCTTTTGTGTTCCTCAGATCCGTGTTGCCGTGGGCTTCAACAGGCGGGGGACAGGGGGACACATCCCCCACCCACTTTTGAAAGTGGGAGACATTTGTCCCCCACTTTTGAAAGTGGGGGCACATGATATCATTTGACCCCCCCCCCCCCCCCCAACACACTTTTTCCAGAACCTACTAAAATTAATAGGCATATTTTTGCTGCTTCTGTAACTTAGGACGGCTCATTCAATGACAGCCATTTTCATTAAAAATTACCTGAAATTGCTGGCAGCATTTGAACCGTAAAAAATTTAAAAAAAAACAAGTTGCAAGGATTAGAAACCTCAAAATTGGTAATCCTCTTTGTCCCATGGGACTATAACGTTCTTGGTTTAAACTGAAGACATTTGACAAACCACACAATTCTCTCACGAGTGGGCTAGAAATCTCTGATAGACTGGTCAGCTCATTTTTTGGTATATGTATGGGCTTTTTTTTTTTTTTTTTGGGGGGGGGGGGGTCTGTGAATTTACTTTGGTGCCAGAATTGTATACCTTCAAGGTACGACCCACTTCCCCTCCAGTTTCCTGCTTCTCCATATTTTCGCATTTAAAAGGATGATTTGGACGACATCTGCTCAAACCTGTACCTCAACAAAATTGGACACAGGACACAATTCCCCCTGCAAGACATCAGGCATATGAATAATTGAAACAGCAATGATCGTGGCACGAATGGCTAAACAACGGATATTCCAAATATAATTCCAAATGGCATTGACAATGAACGACAAAGCTCGGCTCAAACAATGAATGAAATTAGGGTGTCAAACAGGCGAAGACATGATCATGTCAACTACCCTGCTCGGGTTCATGTACAGTGCTCTTCCTTTGTAGTCTAAACGCGCATTCAAGGGCAGCGTCGCGGTGATGCAAAAGGTGCAGATTGTTTTTTTTTTTTTCTCTCATTTTATTCTTAGATTCGAGGACATCTCAGATCAAAGTCTCTAATCGCCACCTTCCGCCTTCTTCGAAGTGAAAAACACATCGTCTTGTTAAATGCGAGATACGTTATGACATGAGAATGATTGACTATGTACCGGAAGTGATATCTTCTGTTGGACTACATACAGGCCCTGCGAGTGTGTACGGATAGATAACGGACTGGATGTACCGATGCAGTGACACGGGGGAAAAACATAATGGACAGGAAGATTATGAGCTAAATAGATTTCTTTAAAAAAAAAAAAGTATTAAATAAACAGGCTGTTTGTGACCTTTCGATAATTGGAGAAGGAAATTCAATTGCATGTTTTGTCAAAGGCCTTAATATGTAGCTTCGGAGGGACAAAGAAGCCAAAGCCAAGCAATAAATGTGGGTAAACGCTGCGGGTTGATGTGACCTAAACAGGCCAAGGATATATTTAATGGGCGTGGCTGTGCCGCTGTGTTAATGAATATTATAATCGTGCAAGTAACACGTTATCTAATAGCAAGCGATATTTACATGGCACTGACAGGTTTGTGTGAGCTAATCTTTCCTGAAAATTATTTAACGAGAGCCTGAATTGACGGATTAGGAGATGGTGCTACCAATTTTGTTTACGTTTTGGACGTTTCCAGGGTTTCGGATAACGGGAGAATGTTACGAAAAAAAAAACACCTTACACATATTAAAAAGATTTTCAAATACAACCGCCACACCCTATTCTATATCCTGCCTTATATATAATATGGAATAATATGAAGTTTAATAACAACCGACTGTGTGTTTTGTCATTTGAACTTACGTTACCTATTGCTTGCTCGCCTGCATTGTATTTCAATTAAAAGCACTATACATATGGACTTATCTTCGTATATTTGGGGTTCGTTGACTTCATTATAGGCTTTATATATTAGCACGATTATTTATCTATATGGAAAATCGTTTAAGAGTATACGAATCTAGACTGACCCTTTGTTGCAATTTGACCCCTTTTGAATTGTCAGCCAACATTAATTTCCTTTGTGAACGATATCAGATACATCCACTCAATTTACATGTGTGTTCTTTCCGATATCTAAAATTATATTTAGGGGTGCAGTATTCATGGCGGCCTAAGGGGACTGCCGGAAGTGGTGGGGTACATGGGGGTGGGCTTACCATATGCCCCTGTCCCTTGAACTCACGTTATATTATTTTGTGAGAGTGGCCCTGCATGACGAAGTTCGTATTATTACCGTAACTATTTTTTTTTTACGAACTGTCGAAAAATTTGCGGTTATTTATAATAATATATATTTAACTTTTGATTTTAAGGTGGATGAAAGGCGTCTATATTTTGCTGGGAGGCGTGCAATTAATTAAGGCTGCACGAACGTTACATTATCTAGGAGTTCATGTTATAGCTGTATGCTAGGACCACATGACACTTTCTAAGTTAGTATTTTGTGTTATTGGTTACAATAAGCGAACATATACCGGCTTTGTTACGGTTTTCTTGACGGGCGCGTCTTGAATTTCCTTGATTATTTGACCAGATCTTACCTGTGTACATCCAAAATGGCGGATAAGTCGGTTCTGTGCGTCACGTGCTTTTTGTTCATTGCAAAACAAAAACTGTCATATATCCTATACAAATTGCTAGATTTTGCAAATTGCTAGATTGCATTAGATTGCTATCCCGTTATCATCCTCTATACTCAGCCTACGGTTACAGTTTCGCCGTCCGTAATAACACATTTCGTAGCAAAACCTTTAATTGAAGTTTTTATTACACGCGCTGCTGTGAATCATATCAGATCTAGCAGATATGTTTCACCGAACATGCGGGCAAAGGAAGTTTCCGTTTCATCGCGCTCCGGTGGAAACTGACAGCCTATGTGCGGGTATGCGTGCCCCGAACGATTCGGGGTGACGTGGCAACGCCAGTGTACGTCGCACGTGCGGCCTAAGCTCCCCGTTGTTTGATGTATCACTGGCCCAGCAGCATATGGTAGAGTTGGCTTTGTATGTAGGCTACTTCCCCTCCAAATTTACTATATGTAGTGATAAAAATGCCTGGTCTTTAGATCGAACTGGCCTTGAACGTATACCAGTGACATTGTCTTCGGCCGGGTATCGGATATCGGGTCGAACGCCGCGAAATTAGTCCGAAGGGCGACCCATAAAAAATTATGTTTAGTTGACATAAGTCAGGGGAAGGTGAATTATCACTGGTAGAGAATTATCACTGTTAAAGGTACTATTTCGTATCAATGTTCATGGGAGCCGTATAATTATTTAAACGTGCACGGGCGATACAATAGCTAATACTAGTCACAAGTATCAAGTCCAGCCTGCCAGGCATAACAGGTAACGTAACGAGAAAACCTAAAATCAAGTGTATAAGAAATTGTATTAATAAATTATTTTACGTATAATTATTATGTTAATATTTTTTTAGTGTTAATATTATTTTTTATGTATTATTCTTATTATTTTATTCTTCTTATAATTACCTTTTTGTTTTTTGGGGGGGCGGGGGTATTAACCTATTACGTATGTTATCCTTTAACATATACAGGTGGCCTTATATTACACACCCTATGACTAAAACCTACACTCAACCCCGTTGACTCATTCCACGAATTGTCACTAATCTTAAGTTCAACTGTTCATAATGATACTCCATAATTTGTCATCTGTTCCCCAGTTAAAATCTAAATAAAAGAAATCGTTATTCCTATCCAAGCCGTGATCGCTGACTCATACTTGACAGTTCGGAGGCTTTCATCACGATGTACGTTTCCGATTGTTTTTAATTTCGACAGGAATGACTTCACGTCGCCAACGCCGTCTCTCCACCCTTAAAGGGACACACCCAGTGTCGCTTATATGTTCGCAATCGCGGAATTGTCCCCGACTGTCAATCTTCACTTGTTATTCCGTTCAGTTTGACAGGGATATGACTCCCCCTTTAAAACTTCGCTACTACTGACTGACTCACGACATTGGATTAAATAATTACAAATAACTCGGATTCGCCCACTTTTTTTTTTTGTTTCGTTGTTTAATGAGCCAGCGTGCTTTACGAAAGGAAACAAAGTGTGCGACACCTTTGTGCTGGGTAGGATGGGCGCGACCGCTGCGGCCGCAGGGCGGGAATAATGCGAGTGATGTCTTCACGGTAAAGTGCTGTTAATGTCCTGGCATGTATCCCCGATCTGACCATACAGGCTTGTCATATTTAAGCCTGACAGCGATCGGTCATCCACAAGCAATAAGTGGCAAATTTAATATTTCGTTTCGGAGAGCTTTCAAGTAAAAGGGGTCATGTGTACTTTTATCCTGTTTTCTTCATGACTCACGTTTTGGTTCATCGCGGTGTCATCAGTACATGTACAGGTTCGGGACTGTCACGCATACGACCAATAAAAAACAGTTCAAGATACGTACACAATGCAGTGGCGTAGTTACCATGAAGGGGGGATCGCTTTCATGCGGAAGGTTCATGCGGAAGGAGGGGGTCGCTGGAGTGCCGTCCGCTTGAAAAGCGTTCCAAAAGCGAGAGAGCATCATTACGCACGAAAAAACCTTGTTCAAGATCCTTATGCGTTTTCACAGAACCATAGGTCTCCAGACAGATAGCTCTATCCGCGCGCTCTCTATATCCAGTTCCTACTTGTATTAGGCCTATAGATATCACCGATAGTTAAGTTCCTCCTGGATAAGCAGTTGGAAGCAAGTGCGCTTCTCGTGACATTTGATAATAAATAAGACTACAAGACTAGAAGAAAACAAAGAAAAAGAGGCAGATGCATGCTAAAACTATACGGCATCAATTCCCCCTCCCCCACCCCACTCCCAACATTTGTTTTTGGTTATCAGTAAAATACGGAAACAACCGGTTTTAGTTTTGTTTGCTTCACAATATTGTTTGGAACACACTCTACGATTAGTTTTTGATATCTCCAAATCAATTTAAGGTTTCGCTCAATGATTTTATAGATAGGCCTATATCTGCAAATATTTGACGGTGTCATGAAGTTCTGAATAAAAACTCAAACGGCTTGCCATGCGGGCGCTTATGGTTTGTAGTATCTGAATCAAATGCCTCCTTACGGCACATGATTTTTTTCTACTTTTTTATTTCCATAATAGGCGGAGCTTATTTCTTACGTCACTGGCACTATGCCTCAAACTCGCGCAATGTGGTGGTACATACGTTGATCGTAACTATCGAAGTAGGTGGGGAACTCGCTCACGACACACCTAAGCCAAACAGATTATTGTCAAACAAACATCTCTAACAATGATGATGATGTCATAAACGTATAACACTGACGTCACACGTGACTCATCGCAGTCGACGTTAAGCGGCTTATAAACAACTTAACGGATCTAAAAAATATCGAACAACCTATATTGTGGAATTACTTTAATAGACATTACTGCATATTTTGGATCATAAATCACATACAGGGACACGCTTTACTTATTCATGTTATAACATTTGCCGTATATGTGCTAATTCTTATTTTAAAGGTCAAATCAGACCTTAAGATCAGTGGCATCGCCAGAAACGCACGAAGGGTGCAATAGTTCAACCGGGGGAGGGGTAGGGGTATCGGCAAAGATAACGTCTTTTTATCACTATCACCAATCTCATTTTCTGGGCCCATGGGACATACTTTGTTTGGGGAAGTCACGTGCCCTCACCGAAAATGAAATTTCACTCCAAATTACACCCCCATGAAATTCACGATATGTCAACACGACCCCCCCCCCCCCCCACACACACACACATACACACACACACGCACACAAAGCGGTCTCTCAGATTTCGAGCATATTCCGAGGGAGGTATGTATTTCTTTGGTTTAACCTTGGCGATTTAAAAGCATTGCACAAGCAAAAAATGCATATAACTGCAAGACAAAGGGTAGAGGTCACGTTTCCTCTATTTTATAAGTATTGTTTGTCATTTAAACAACAAGGACAATGCTTTGAATGTTATCCTTTGTTATAAGGCCATAGTGATATAACACTGTATAGCAACCCTCTTCACTGTATAGAGCAAACATCCTATTAATTCATATGTTAACTTTTTTTTTTTTTAAGACGGTCGGAATTTCCATGAATTGGATGGCGTGAAACGGTACTTGACACCCACTTTCATACCCGTAGGGACCCCACAATGCAACTGTATCCGCCGTGAGTGTGAGTGGAGGGGGGGGGGGAGGCGGCTATACCAAATGGGATCGTGAAACGGGTGGGGAAACGGTCCTTAAAATAAGGAAATCCGAAATCGAGTAAAACAGACTGAATTGCCTACTCCCCAAGATCAGCCTGCATTTTAAATATATCATGAATGTGGTGTACGTGTGCTGATCATCAATCGCGACAACAAGGTCAGTCTTTAGAATAACTCTAATCACTATAACGGTGAATGGATTAGAACTATGCATGGTATATCCTATTAGGCTGTTTACAACCCTTCTTTATATACATGTATGCTTTGTCCTACCATCATTTGATTCTCTCGCACCCCTGTATCTGGTCTAATGATCAGCGAAACTTTAAACCAATCATGGGAATCGATTTCTGAAAGTTAACCCCCCTCACCCCCTTTTTTTAAAGATTTTAATCCACTTTCGATAGATTTTGATGTTTACAAGCAAGGAACCGCTGCAGAGATACCTTGGACAAGAGCGACCCATTGCTACAACAATAGCACGGAACAATGGAGGTGGCTGTTAAGGGCGCGTGGGTCATCTTAACAATGATGACAATACGCTAAAGGAAGATATGGTTCCATACGGTTCCATCGATCGCACGCCCCTAAATAGGGCCGTAATGAGATAACCCCCGTGTCTCTTTAGTTAAGCGGATTTAAAATTAAGGACAAATCATATTAAATGAGCCATGTAGGTTTAATGCGAGACTATCATAAAAAAAAATAACGGGGATTACCACAAGATGGATGGGCTATCATAAATCGCCTGTTACTTTTCTCATTTCCTTTCTTCTAAAACACAAAAGCTTGTTTTTAGTTGACTGTCTTTGTTGTGCACCTTGTCGTTTGGCAAACATATCGAAGTGTAGTAGGACTCGGTATACGGGTATACCTTAAGGTTTACTGCATCTTATTAAAAAAGGTGAAAATGAGGTAAGAATGAGAAGTGCCCATGTGCATGATCGTCCGGGTATGCTGGTAGGTTATATCATTAACCCTGCATCTCTCTACACGTACGTGTGCCATATGCCCTTGTTTTAAACTTATTACAAGATATGTATATAGACCCATGCATGTGCTATTTTATCGTGAAGGAGTTGCGGGTATTATTATGATAGGCAGTGCGGTACCTTTTTATCCTATATCCTTGTTGTATTTCTGTATGTGCTATTTAGTCGCAGAGAAGTTGCGGGCGTTATCATGATAGGCAGTATATACTAATCGGGCCCATATGTCCATCTTATAGCCATATAGATTACGTTGTTCGTTCATTTAAATGAGTGATGAGCGCCAGTTGTAAGGGTATCGGTCTATATACTGTATATAAATGTATGTATGTATGTTTGTATGTATGTGCGTATGATTTTCAAAGCCATAAATCAGAATGACTATGTATTTTTTCATATATATCTGTATAAAACGGGAACCATATATAATCGATTTAGACCAGCTTATTGTTCCACGTAACGAAACGGGAATCGTCGCCAATCGTTGACAAAATCCGCTTTTCATTTCGATCAGGTGAATATGACTTCTTTAATCGGCAATAGCCACACCAAAAAAACCTCAAAATTGCCCGTCACAATACTTGAAAAAGGGACCAATTTTGTTTTCGTAGCGGGGACAATATCCATAAACATATCCGATCAAAATACCCATCAGAGTGTGACTGCAAACTTCATATATATCGTCCGGATTATGAGATGTAAACTCAACAACTTCCTGTATTTAGGCCAAAAACATATTTGGTGATTATCAACCATTTTAGTTTGTTGTGCTGAAAGTCATCTTGGCCGCCTTGTGATGGTCATGTGACCCTTAGTATCTCCGTTTGAGATATTTAAAGGTGCTGTATCGTCTTATCATTACAACTAAAATTATTGTACACCGTTACTGCCCAATAATGCAATATAGTGTAACTTGAAATGTGTCACATGAAATATTAGTGATTCTAACGCGCATGCGCTTTTAATTAATTGTACCGTAGGTCTCCCAGGAAAATAGAGACAACATATCCCCTTTAAATACTACCCTAGAATCCCGACCAGAATAGTGTACAGAAGTGTTACACAGGGATGTTGTAATTATAAAATTCCGTTGTTGATATCACGACATTGCGCTACGTTGAGGCCTGCCTGCTCGCGTATTTTCCCCATGATGAATGAGGCCAATTTGTTAAATATTAACAATCCATGCAATAAAAAAGTCCAAACATACACATACACACACATTGTTCGGACATTCAGACTGAGGACCGCATTGAAATTTCCTTTACCCTTACCTAGACAATGTCCTAATCGGTTTTGTCATAGTGAGGTCTTATTGCTTGCATTGAATTTCCTTCTGAGGAATTGAAATACATTGTCAGGGCCAAGATTGAATGCCCGATAGGTGCACAATAACAGCAAATGAGCTGACCAGTCTAGCAGATTTCTAGCGTATTCGGGATAGGAGGATGAGAATCATGTTTACCTTGAAAACATCATGTCCATTGTATTATAATGTTACATCGAGTGGAATAATCGTATACCAAAACGCTGACGTGCGGTATATAACTTTATTAAAAATTGCTTTTGGGAAAGTTACGTAATTAATTGGCATTCTGTAATTGACGTGATGATTACGTCACTCATCGGGGGAACTTAACCAATGTAAGATGACGGTCTTGAGGTTGACACTCATAGACGTTAGTTCCCGGTAGAATATTCAGAATAATTCATTTTTAATGCAACTTTTTTCGGCAAATCTAATGTTCACGTCATTAGCTTTGAAGTCACTCCTCAATAGCATTAAAATTAGGTTAAACATTTTAAAGTTAAAATTTTCCATCTCCCATAAGCCTAAGCTTCAAGTTAGTGTTTCCTATTCATTTCCTTTATCGCCGTAGCTATATAATAGGTGTATACAGCCTCTGTATCGCAGATTGCTGAAGAGTTTAAAATTGATCACATGACCATATTCCAGCCAGTCAGGTTTAGGCCCCTGAAAATAGAAATTACGATTATTTTGTTGGTTTTGCTTGCAACGTGTCGATAATCTACGCTATGGTGTTTGTGCAAAAACGAGGGGGTGTTTTGACTTAATGCAAGCGGTGATTTAGCTTGCATCAGAACACAAGAGTGAAAGTAATAGAGGTTTCCGGTATCCTATTAAACATATTTCTGGTAGCACAGAGAAAAATCAAGGACTTTGGTGAAACAAGGACCTAAAATCGATCAAAACATCACATGTTACGTCGAAACCGCCGCGTCACTGGTCTTGTGACTTCTGGTAGCGGCCCAAAAAGGACGCCCAGTTGCGAGTTATCAGCAGTTTTGACAACCTTGTGACGGGCAACTTGCAACTCATGTAGTTTCGCAGCCAATGGTTAACTACCGCTTTGCGATAAACATAATAACACACTATAAATATAACAACACGCAGCTATTGGAAGAAAGGTTTCTATGAATATATTCTTGAAAAGGGGCATGGAATTACAGGGTCTATATTACCATTGGGAAACATGGGTTTTGCCAGCCGGGAAAAAACTCAGTTTATGTTGTAAAACTCTGAATTTAATGATAACACTTTCATGGAGAGTAAAAGTAACTAGGAGACTCCAGAATGGGATTCGTAATTATAGATTTCTAGTCCGTTTTTTAGCTTCTTTATAATTGGAGATATATAGTAGATTTAAGGATCACATCCATGGTAATCCAGTGATCCATACCGGTACATCACAGCATAATACTTCTAGCATTTTATTCTAGCATGTTCGGAGAGTTATTGACAATAAATGCCGAAGACTGTTGTTGTTAGTTTTGACTCAGTAGTTCAGGTATAATGGATAGACACAAAGACATAAAGACATCTAAAACATATACACATCTAAAACACACCACATCTGGTAATACAGCTCATACAGATTAGCTATATACAGACTGGTATCTGGATTCAATTAAGTCTGTCTTACGATTGATTTGACGGCGTGCACTTTAGTATGATATTTGGGGAACTAGTCCAGGGTCTCATTTTCTTGGTATCCCGACTGAACCCATCCATATACAAAAAACGGTTATGTTAATAATGGGTTACATAATTATGCGCTCCCAAACGATAGAGATATGAGTTGTTTTTTTTACACACCACATCTGGTATAGAGCTAATAAAGATTAGCGACAAAACTAATCGTATCTCGTATCTGGATTCAAGCCTGCCCGCCTGCCTGCATGACGAATGATTTGACGGTGTGAACTTAAGCATGAAATTTTAGGGACTAGTCCAGGGTCTTATTTTCTTGGTATCCCGACTGAACCCTGTCAGGGTCGATTCGATTCTTTTTTCCGGTTCTACTTTCATATTTGCTAATATACCAATTACATGCACAACCGGGGTTAACAATATAAATATACACATAAAACATGTATCACTGTTAATAATAATAATACAAGGATTTCACTACAAAACTTCAAAGAAACACGAAGGGGATATTTCCATAGAGAAAAAATAGAATAATTTGCAAGTATAAGTTCCTTTCTAATAGCCTCCATCTTAGGAAATGTCAGTCTTGCTCGCGACAGAAGAGACACAATTCATCAGTAAACAGTGGGTTATTGAATTATAAAGAAACACGCCTCATGTAGATCTAATATTTTATTCAAACTGCAGTGCATCACAAAATAACTGGCTGTGAAACCTTTTTGAAGAGAAAGTTTAAGCAATAATCAGGGTTTATATTTAACGATTTGCCATCATTATACCACATCATAATGTGTATATAGTGCGACAATGCATGAAAGATGCATAATTTGCGACACAGCTTACCGATATTATTCCAAAAAGACGAATAATGTATATCCCTCAGTAAAGGTAGTGTCTACAATGTGGGTCTAGTTCTGCGAAAAAGTTCGGCGACAAAATGCAACACTCATACAGTTATTGCCTAATTTCTTCGCAAATAGGGCAATTTACGATGTGAAAGATCAAAGGAGTCATATTATTCATAACTAACAAGGGAAACGAATGGCAAAATTTTGGTGTAAGAAGTTTAATTCTCAGGGCTCAAAACCTGATTATTGCTTTAAGAGGTACAAAGGAAAATATCCGGCCAAAATTTACATAACGTGATTGTGACTAAACTCAAATGTCATTACATTGTTACCGCCTTCCCACCCCAGTTTTCTTAAAATAATTGTCCCGTAAGATAGCTATTAAAGAGAACGTATTCGATGCTGGAAAACGCGTTCAATGGTGAATGCGCCATCTCAATTAATCAAGTTTGTATTTATTGTTTTTATTGTTCAGCTATATATTTGTTAAAAATGAATTTTTTTTATACTGCTCCGTGCCATGCCTCGGTTAGACTGTAGAGCGGGTGCTCTGAGTGAGGCATAGAGTATGCGTCATGAATGGTTCTGTGATTTAGCATCGTCGAAACAGTCATATCGTTAACACGTAGGCCTATGTGAGTACGAATATAAAAGTTCAGGTATATGGGCATTTATATTTGTAGGGATTTTGACGTTTATAAGACCGACACGATTAACTACGCTCCACGGAGCAACCACGAACAAGCTACCGCACAGAAAGGCAATATGTGCCACAATTGAAATCTTTGGGGTGACTCAAGTGAGATTCGAAAACTCTAAGACCCAAAGCATGTCTAAAAATACATTTACTGTCAAGTGGGTTATAATGGTAGACATGTCATTTTTATACCGTGAACTTCAAATAATCAAGCAGTACACATACCGTTTTGCCATTCGTGCGTGACTATGACATCATCCACCTGATACAACTTTATAGTACGTGTCAATTTATTAAGCCATACACGCAAAGCTCGTTCATTGATTTATAATCCCAAGCCGAATATCAATGAATGGACTTTGTCCTCCTTGTGATGAATGACAGTGTCAATAGCCAAATTAACTTGGGCACTTTTGGCAGGAATGTGTACAACGTCAAAAGACAAATAATACACAGTAAACATCCGTCCTATGCGGCAGTTATTTTGCTGTGTAATAGTAAAGGCTGGGAACCATTTGCATCATTCTAGAATGTTGGTTCAAACTCCATTGTACACATTGTCCCTTGTACAAATGACTATAAAGATATACATTTGCTATATTCCTAATCTGTAAATGCATGGGCCGTTTGAAGACCAATAGAATTGACTTCCATTGATCTGAAATCTTATTAGTATGTTAAGGAAACCCCAACTCTGCGTCGATTTTCCATCGCCCAGGAGGTAAAAATGAGGAAAAAGTACTATTACGTAATATATATTTTGTCGTCATTGAGGGGACGCAGGAACTTGCAATAATGTTACTGTTCTGTGCAGTATACAACATGGTTAACCTGCATATGTAAAAAAAAAAGACACGTCACTAGTTTAATTCGAATTTCTCAAAACCAAACGAGAACCCAGATTGGGTTCAGGAAAGGATCAATATAGGATACCGTATAGCTAGTGGGCGTAATCACTATGTTAGGTGTAGGGTGAATGAGGGGGGGGGGGGGCTAATCATAATCCAAAAATCGCCCTAACGGTACCTATAATTTAGTGAGTCTAACATTCTGTGCCATCACCAGTGTTATTATGGTCCTTGACTTAGTATAATTCCAAGAATTGTCTTTGTCGGACGCGCTAATATCTAAGATATTACGTGTACAATAACACGTTTAGTATATATCTGCAGCTTATTTGCATTCATGAATATTCAAAGCATTGCTATAGTTTACATGCGGTGTGACAGCCATTATGGTGATATATTTATAATATCAGAGGTTCGTTGAGAGTTCAATTGGCGTGTCGAATATATACGTCCATGATTTTGTTTATTGTGGTCATTGTAATTGTGCAATATTGTTTATAAATATGCAAATAACTCGGTTTGAATGATGCTAGGTGCAGCCTATTTTATATTGACGTAAAATCAACAATAACAACAACAGCAGCATCATAATCATTTCCTCATTCTAATCGGTTGCAGCAGTATAAAAGACATGATAAAACAGTTATGTTATGTTAGGCTACGTGAATAATGTGCGAGAGCAGGCTGTGTATTATAAGTATAGGCCTAATTACCGTCGAACACGACCTAGTTCTGTTCTTCGTTTCTCCTTAATTTTGGGCTAGAATGGATAACCAAAAAAATAATGGGCAAAGATATAATCTATGGCATGTCTGGAGAATCGCACATGCACCACGGCTATATAAGGTGTAATTTGCACGCTATAGGTTTTATCTGTTTATCAACAACAACGCAGTCTCTGCCACCGAGGCTTTAATATCACGCGCATTGTTGTAAATAAATGAAAATAAACGAAAAATGTATTTGGGTCATGCCACGAATAAGGGTTCCAATTTATGAAATTTTTAGTGTCCCCGTATACACAAGGAATCAACCAAATTTGACTGGAATCACAAGGAATCAACCAATATATATATATATTGGTTGATTCCACCAATATATATATATATATTGGTTGATTCCTTGTGATTCCAGTCAAATTTGGGAGAATCTTGATCAGATTGCAGAGTTTACACTGTAATGAGGCAATGTGTTGTAGGCTATTAATTAATAGGTGACATGTTACAGATTTTGTGCTGCATGGATTCCGACGTAACGTGTACACCACGAAATGTCAATAAGATGATTTGTAACTCTCTTTTGTCAGGTTATATAGATTGACTTTCTTGGTGACACTATATAATATACACATGTCATTATGAATGTACGAAAATTATTGCCAATATCGTAATTAAGTGGTTACGGTGGAATGCGTTTTCACGGTGGAAAGAGGTATACGGTAACAACAGCAAAAAAATATGATATAATTATAGACTTTCTGTTTTGTTCATAACAATCCACTGGATAGACGTTTTTTTTTTATATATATATATAGGGCAAGACAAAAGTCGTAATTTTGACTAATTTTGAAAATATTTTTCACGTATAGGCTCTAATAGACGACTATACAGCCTTGCCCTCTTTCGGTAGCCCTGTGATGTCTTTTTAAGATTTTTTTTTTTAAAGGTACACCCTATTGAAATCATATTTGTACGACTTAAATTCCATGTTTAAAGGTTTAAAAGGAACTATATCAGTGCGTCGTGGACTAAAAATTCGCCAGAAAACTGCACAAAACTAAAAAAAAAAAAAAGGGGGGGGCCTTTCTGAAGGAAAACGTAACTGACGTTATTACGGTACGGTACATTCGTATAACTCGCGCAAAATGCGCGCATGAATGATATATAGTGAAAAATAACGGTTCGTGCATTTATTTCGTGGTTGGAGAAGCACAATTTTGTCACTGAAATGTGTTTGGGGCGTGCTCCACACCGCGACCCCTCCACTCCACCCCCAGCCCGTGGCGTCGCCACTGCGTTTTCTCTATGCATGATTAATAGAATATTCGTTTTACATGACGACCAATTATACTGAATGATTAATATACAAACTGAGAGTCACAAAGGTCATATATCTTTGCGGCCCAAACTCTTGACCATTCAGATATTACCATGCGTTCTGCAATTATTAATGCCACGTTTGCATATCACTGAAATCTATCAATATGTTGACTTGGGAAATATGGGACAAACTGCAAGATTGCGTAGGGCTTAGTATCCAAACTTACGAATACAATACTACCTATAATCTAAAGTATAATCATCAGAAATACAACACGCAAATAATACGGTTTAATATGATGGAAATAATAAATAAGTACGGTATGCGCATGTGCCTTCAAAATTCCAATTAACACCTGCACGGATGAGCATTATGATACTGCCCATAATATATAATAACCAAGGCCGTGAATTGAACCGAATTAGTTAAGTTTTATGAAAATTAATATGATTTTGGAAAGAATTGAAATAATTAAGTGACAGGGTTTGAGAAACTGATATCGTGACCGCAACCCAACAAGCGTGCAACCTTTTATTGAACTCGTTCATGATAAAAAAAATATTAAAAAAAACTAATTTCAACGAACAACGACATTTTGGCGACTTTTGGTTGTCAGATTATACAATTCGATATTAAGTTAACGATTTCATATAGCCTCGTAATGTTTATTTTGGGAGTATGCAATTGTACAAAGCTTTCACATGTGGGCGTTTGCCTATCATATTAACAACGGACTTTATTATTTCGAAATTAAATTGTCTGCCAGGTATATGTGAAAAAGCTATATTGATAAACATATCGTTAAACCATAAACTGTTTTATTCTAATTTTGTAATACGTTTTAATGGCCGTTTTGAATGGGTTGGGTTTATGTATACAGGGGTATAGGCTTATAGTATACAATGGCCTGATAGTTATCATTTCACAACAACTCGGTAATTCCGACCAAATATAATAAACTATTATAAACTATTATAATGTATAATATATTATATTATATAATATATTAAATGGGATACTCCAACTAACACCGTCATATATTTTAGTGTAGAAGAACGTCATATATAAGAAAGGAGAAGAAACATTTGCCCACACACACACACTCCTGAAAAGTAATCACCATGCACGATTAAAATATATACACATGCATATTAAACATCATATAACAACTGTGGTTACAAACACAAAGGACTATTGGCGGTTATATATATATAATACCATGTACCAGTAAGCGATTTTATTTTCAAACAATTTCATTTATCGTGAATCATGCTCTCATGCATGCAACGCCCATATTATACCGGTACTAATGACTAATGATATAATTATGGCAATGACACGCATACAGTTGTTTATGCCTTCTTAGGGGGCTTTCGCCCCCTGTTTTTAGGGGGATATCGCCCCCTGTGTGTCGCTAGTCGTTAACGCCGAATATTTTTTAAGGGGAAGGTAGTAACCCCCCCCCCCCTCCCTCCCACAAAAATGGCTTATGTGAAATTTAAATAAACATATGGGATCTTTGTCATACCATTGTGGGGTACATGTCCACCCAGGTTCGGCGCCCACATATATGTAATCCATACCCACACTGCTCACCCCACCCCTCCCCTCTTCTCAGCCTTAGACAACCTCCGCCCTTACGGCAATATTTTCCACATATGTAGGCCTATCATGCAATTTGGATATCAACTGACATTGTATTACACGAAGTTTATGTGGTAAACCATGTCCATAACGTTTTTTATTTAAAAAATAGATATAACGTGTTCGTCACTGTATATGCACGAAACTGTTAACGCAACAAGCCACAACATGAACCATTATTACCACACAATGTCACTTTCTTATGTTAAAGCATTACCGGTAATAAGTATTGAAATAGAAAAATACTAATTAAACACACGCCTTTACAACTAGTGTGGTAATTGTAAAATATATCACAGGTGGTGTATATAGGTAGATAAAATAACCGCGGCGGCATTGCACCCAATGTTATAATTGTGCTCAAATTATTTAAACTATATATATCACGATTGTGTCGAATATATCGTGAAGAAAGAAACATATTATTAAACATACAAAAAAAGGTGTTTCCTTTATATGTGTGTCGCTACTTTGGTGTAAATGAAATTGTCTTCCAGATTAAAAATGATTTAAGTTACGAAAACATATATCTAATAATTAAAAATAATAAATAAATAATAGCTTACCTCTTTTTGTGAGTCTCATCGTGTTGCTGGATACAGTCAGGTCCATCCTGGTGTCTGAAGTTACGAAGAATCCGAGATCCTCCCTCGTTTGATTAAAAAAAAACAAATTGAGAAACTTGTGCGAAATTTTCAATTTACGCTCGTTGTGTTGTTTCAAATTGTTGCAAATAGCACATCCCTCGATCTTTCACTGTAAATGTCAAACTGTTGACTCCCTCAGTTCAACAGACAGTATAAATTGTCTATGATCTCCATTGACTCAGTCACTCACAGTCAAAGGGGAATCTAGGTGCTATACTTAGAACATTGACACCGTGGATCCTTTTCCGCCAATTAGGTGAGCGGATATTTGACGTGGGCGGGGCTTATTCCCACGTGCGTAGGCATCCCTCACAAGTGTAGGGATTGAGTGACACGCGTATAGTCAATGAATGAATGCTGAGTTGTAAATGATAGTAAACAAAAGATAACTGGGTGTACTTCAATATGGATTAGTGAGGACACGGGTAGTCAAGGTGGCCAGACGAGATAAACTTTAGCAAAGGGAGGTTTTATTATTTATATTTTTACAAAGGAGAGCGATACAGGAAAAATGAAATTAAGGGTACCACAGGAGGGAGATGGGAAGAACGGGCTACAGTTACTGGAAGACGAAGAAGAAGGATACAAAATGTGAGACAAAGCGAGGTAAAGAGCGACACAAACATATAGGACTTCCTAGAAGCTGTGCCCAGATAGACGTGTATGAGCTGCCGAGTAGGGGGAACTCGGCAATCAGAAATATGACGACGTGAAACAAAAAGTCATCCTAAAGTAAACAGAAACTTAATTATACCCAGTGACACTAAAAAAATTGCATCAATAGGAATTATGACACAAGAGGAGTGACTGGGGAATTGGGAAAAGTATCTTGGGGGCTGGGGACGTGTGCATGCCCCTTCTCGTTTGTTACAAAATTGGATGTTTTGTATGAATTCTTTGGTTTGTCGGTCGCCCCTGGTGACCTCGTAATGTTACCAGCCATGGAAACTCTTATATGTCCAAAAGAGATTAGGCATTTGTTCACCCTCAGCTGTGATTGTCCCAATACCACCATAATGATTATAATGTATATAGGATGCACAGGTAGGGGTGGAACAAGGGGGAGGGGGAGGGGTTCCACCACAGTATGTCGGCAATATTCCGACAACATACGCATGATGATTTCTATGACGCTACAGAAATTGGCAAGGCAAGCATCAGTCAGTTGTCATCGAAAAAAGGGTTGTTTTGCTGGGATACTTCAAAACTCAGTACGGTACCGATGTAACAGGATTTCCAACCATTTTGTAATTTGGTCTTAAGTTTTAGTGATTGTACTTTTTTTTTTAAGAGTAAATAAAATAAGAGTGATATCATGTTACAATATTCTGTTTGGTATTTATTTATGAAATTGAAGGAAATTATATCATAAATAATTCTTATTCTAGAATAAGAAACCCCATTGTTATAACAGAATTAATAAGAAAATTAAATTGTCATTTTCCAAGGTGGGGGGGGGGGGAATTTTCAGGGAGATAATTTCCTGTTAAACGGCAACTACTTTGT
>JAODFY010306806.1:0-13528 GCA_027580055.1 Paracaudina chilensis
AACATGCTTTATGGCTTTTTATGCATAAACTTGTGTGTGTGAGGCACCATGCATCCAATGCTGGATGCCGCCCTCCACAAGCAACCTCTTGCCTGAGGGATTTTAGCCGTATTCTGATGCGCTGACAAGGCATATTATTAGAACCCTACCCCGTATTCTCAGTGCTGAACACTAAACACTCAATACAGCTGTAGGTACCATTTTTCATTAACTGGTAAATTTCACTAAATAATACCAAGCACTTTGGAAACAGCCAAAGAGATAAACAAAAGTTTATGAAATAGCAAGAATAGCAATTTTAGCTAAAAAAAAATTCGGCCTGTTTTTCTATCAAATTTTAGTCTGATAAACTTTTTTAAAAGTTTTAACAATAAATAATAGTAAAAATATGGACTTCTGGCACATGGAGTAGATTACTCAAAGAACACATGTATACTCATAGTATACACATAGATCACATGTATTATTATATGTATTATCCTCTGAATACCTATTTACCTATTAAACCCAGGTTTGCACCATACTTTTAGGGTGTGGGGTGGGGGAATTTAATTTTTCATTCCTTGCCTTGGACGCAAGGAATATATGCGATCACGTTGGCGTGTGTATGAGTGGACGTGTTTTGCAGCAGATCTGAGGACTTGAACAAAGGAATTCCAAGTCCTCAGTAGACGAATTCCATAGGAACAAAAGGTCCTCGGACGTTCGAACCATGGTTAGGGTATTGTCAGGTTAGGGCGCGGACAAAGTAAATTACATATTACCATATTACTGTGGAACACAATGTGAACACTGAAACGAGCAATGTTATTCGATCTCATCCCCCCAAAGCCAGAGAGAAATTTACACCACTGCTGACAGAAGGCAGGGGCATTATAGCAATGGAATAGTGGGGGGAACAACAATTCAGTGGGGTATCAGCAGTCAATTTATATCAATGTCACAAATCTCATTGGGGCAGGACACAAACAACTTTGGGGGCATGTTACCCCCACCCCCTTTGCTGATGCCACTGGTCAGTTGCAGAGCCTGGGTTTTCATCATTGTCAAATATAGATATACTTGCCAGATTTATTAATTTTTGCCCCCTCTCCCCAAAAAAAAAAAATTGGCCCCTGACCCCATCTCCTACATCCATGGGAGGAAAAATAGGCCTTTACACTCAATGGTGAAAGCTATCTCATCACATAAGATATTGGGTTGTTGAGATATTGATATTCAATTTTTAAATTATTTTTATTTCCATCTGGCAACACTTATGACATCATAGATGCACATTGAATCAAGATGCTCTTTATTTTTCTATTTATAGAAAATCAACCCTTTGAGTAATTATAAACAGCCACTGCACGAAAAAAAAATCCACTTCGGCATAGCCAAACTTATAAAGGATAACAAAGAATTGACTCCCCATGTTGCCATATGTAATCTTAAAAACCAAAAAATTTTATTGTGATAAGAATTATAAACTTTGAATGATTTTTCCTCCTTTAAATTATCAGACTTTTTTTTTTTAATGAAATATCCTTTTTAAGGTTACCTAATATTGAAATGTGTGTTTGATGTAGATGAATTGGCCATGCTATATTTAAAAAAAAAAAG
Source organism: Paracaudina chilensis (assembly GCA_027580055.1). Taxonomy (NCBI): domain Eukaryota; kingdom Metazoa; phylum Echinodermata; class Holothuroidea; order Molpadida; family Caudinidae; genus Paracaudina; species Paracaudina chilensis. The sequence continues at coordinate 1,603 of JAODFY010306806.1, forward strand.
TTATGATGAAAGATTATGAAAGATTGCAAGATTATGGTGAAAAATTCATTTATTTTTTTATAATTAATAAAAAAAATAATGCTAATTTTAAACCATTTATTTATTAATGTAAATAAATGCAGGTTTTACACAAATTATCAGTGGTGTGGCTAGACATTTCAAAGTAGGAAGGGAGGCAAATGGGAAACACAAGAGGGGAAGGGGTGGCATCATCAACTAGAAGTCAATTTTTTTTATCAGTATCACAAATCCCATTTGGGAGGCACAGGGGGGCCCCATGGGTGAAAATTATTAAATTATTCCAAAGAATATGCTTTGAAGGTGTGAGATGATGAAGTAGTTAAAATGGAATAGACCAGTGAGAAGTGTAACTTTTTGATTAGACAGTGGTGAAAGTACCACTGCAATAACATTTCTGGTGGATGAGATTTTCAATTTTCATTAGGAATCTGGCAACATCTGTGACATCACTGCAGCACATTGCTTCCAGAAGCTTTTGTTTTCTTTATAAAATGAATTAGTGATATTTTCTTTAAATATAATATAATATAATATAATATAGAAATATAATCTTTTGAGCACTAGCTTGCACTGTAAAATACATCTTTCAAAAATATTACAAATATTTTTAATTTTAATATGTAGGGCCTTTTGAACTTTTGATGAAGCTATAAGGTTTGATAAACACAGTTTGTGGTAAACAGCCACTTAGGAATATGGAAAAATTTCCAAAAGTGCCCCACAAAATCAACGCCCACCAGTTTTCAACTTTTGCCACTCTGTCTCAGGAAAAAGTGAGTCACCTTTGAAACATCAAAACTATCTTTCAGTCACGTAGGTCTCCTAAATGGTGTTTAATATATATTCACATTGCTTCCTGCACCTACAACAAAGCAATGTGTGATGCCACCAGTGCATATATTCCTCAGGGTTGGGAGCAGGAAGGATGATCACAGATGGGGAGGGGAATGATTATGTAAAAAAACAAAATTGGTGTATTAAATTGGCAAAAAAATATATAATCAAAAAGTGGGGGATATATACTCCATCCCCCTACTCAGGATTTGCACTCATGGAATCCCCATTCAGGGGTGGCTTTTGTGCCCCACCCTCTGTTGGGTAGCAAACATAACACTAAGCAGTATACTTGGTCTTCATGTCGGGGTGCGAAGGCCCCCTCACTGTCAAGCCACCTGCACCGCACCTGTCCCCCTTCCCTCCCTCTCACCCCATCCTTTCCTCTCTCATTTTGGTCTCAGAGACATATGTTAAATCTGCCATAAAATTCACCTTCATTTTGGCATTTTTTCATTGTCAAATATAGCAATAAAATAAACTAGGAGCTCCCCTTAAAAGAAATAAAATTATTTATGAGAATACAGGTAGGACCTATGGAGAAAAAAATAGAGGGCAGCAAAGCACATTTCTAAAAACAACATTTATTTAAGGTTGATTAAAGTTGGCTATGCATGAGCACAGGACATGGAGGTCAGGATGGCAGTGCATTTTGAGAGGGAGGAGGATGGGAATACTTAAAAATGATGAAAACCTAGGCCTGTGGGAGGGGGGAGGTTGGGAATACTTGAAAATGGTGCAAACCCAAACCTGTGCCATTTTGACCCACCAAACCAAATTGCTCTGTAATGCCAGGCTCCCCTTGGTTGTGTCCATGAGGCAGGTGCAGCTGTACGTTATGACACCTCATTTCCTTTCTTCCAAATGTCAATGATACAAAGACAGACACCAGATATTTCAAAGTAGCTCGACCAGCGGGGGGAAGGTTGGATGGGATTGGGTGTACAATGCCTTAGCCGGCAGGGATGGTAGAAAATGTTATCAATATCACTGGCAAATCTCATTTTAGGGAACAACTAGGGGCACATGTGCCTCCCACCCCTGGAAATAATCATGTAGACATTTTGAAGACAAAGTGAAATTTGCTACATTAAAAGATGTATACAAATAGCAAATGATAAATTGTTTAATGATATTTAAGTATTTGTTGATCTGGGGAATCTGTTGCTGGGAGGGGAGCAAAGGACCCGACCCATAAAGGGCCCCAATGGTGGCCAGTAATTTCTCTCAACTTGACCAGTAGCTCTGGTGTTAAACTGACCTACACCCTCACACTGACACTCACTATATTAATAGAGTAGATGAATACTGTAGGTAAGTCTTGACTTATATATCTTGAATTTTATATACTTTTATATACTAAGGAGCTTTCTTCAAAATTTCTCAAAGGGGAGGGGGATACCCACCTTACACCCCCAGGATGGCGATCACAAAAAAGGACCCACTTTATCAACCATCGAGGAGCCCCATGTATCCCCCGTTACACTGCTGACCCAGACTCCACCATAATAAATTTGCTCCTTCCTCATGGTACTATCAAAGTAATTGGTCGGGAAATACTTTGTCATTTCTGGAAACCCGCCTGAAAAGATTTTGTGCATTTTTCACCTTTATTGCAGAAATGACAAATTATTTCAAACACCTGCAATATTATATTTGGATATATTTTCTCAACACATCCCGATGTGACTAAACCTAGCTGAATGATTAACACATTCTTAAAGCAGCAATCAATCCTGAGAATTCCCCTTCTTTCACCAAAAGGAGATTATGCCATTCATTTACCTTGTTTAGGTTATGAATAAAAGACTGGGTCTTTCATATAATAAATCGTTGCATTTTGTTGCTAAACTGTTTCGCAGAACTATAGGCATAGTGTTTTTTGCAAATGATGAATCTTCCATATTATTGTCATTATGATGTGGTGGTAATCATTACAAATCATTAAAAAATAAACCCTGATTTAAGAGAAAATGTCATATTTTGTGCTTCAAAATCTGTGGATGTAGTACCTTTATTGTATATTTTTATATATTTAAATATTTTAAAAATTGAGATTTGGTTGCAGAAGAGGGAGTGAACCACAGGCCAAAGCTAGTGGGAGTAGGGATTACTGTACTCACCACAGATTTCATGGGGACCTATTTTGGTTAACCTGTGGGTGTGGGGGTATCCTGTACAGATTTCATGGGGACCTATTTTGGTTAACCTGTAAAATAACCTGTGGGTGTGGAGTATCCTATACAGATTTCATGGGGACCTAATTTGGTTAACACATGGTGATTATGGTAAACAAATCTTTTGGTGAAAAATGAAAAAAAAAAATTGCAGTTGGCTGATAATTTATGTACATTACTGTTCAGGAGCTAGGTTATTTTTTATGTGTGTGTGGGGGGGGGGGAGTAATTTATTAAAACACATTGATTGTTCATCAGCCATCAAAATATTACTTCCCCCTACCCCAGGTTGTCCTAATTTTTCTATAAAAAATAGGAAAAAAACATACATGGGTGCAAATATTGCATTGTTATAGTAGTTAATGTGCCCCCATTATCAAGTGCCCCCATTATTGATGTCAGTGAAAATGTAACATTAAGATTAAAAAGTTACATTCCATAGTAGATGTGACACTGTAACATTAAATTAATGTGAAACTAAAATTAATATAAAAAATTACATTCCATATGTGAATGTGAATGTTTTGTTTTCTCCTTCATGATTTGTCTAGACCATGGGTTCTTAATTATTTTATTCAACAGGCCATATGATTTATCTTGAGAATCTCACAGAACACCAGTGGCATTTCCAAGATATCTCAATAGGGGGGGGGGCCACAAATGTCATTGAGAGCTCTCCCCTTTGGAAAAAAATTTGTTCATGAAAGAGGGCTATCATTTCAATCTAATTGGAGAAATTGAACCAATTGTTTTTTCTTTTTTACAGCCAGTGGGGGGGGGGGGGTGAAGCACGTGCCTGTTGCACCCTTCTGCATCCGTCACTGGAACACAGAGACTCACCCACCATCTGAGCCTCACCATGGTTGGGCCCAAAAAAAAACTACAACCCTCGATTGTCTGTAGGAAATAGCACTCTCCAGAATGTATAATTAGTTTTAATATCAGTGTATTGAAGTGAGATTGATGTTTAAGTAGGGTGATCTTTAACCCTCATCTGTATTTAAGAACCAATGGTCTAGATTAATTAAGTCATATTCTAAAACTCTGGAGAAAAGCATGAGCAAAAGCAAGAGGGTGACAGACTGTCTGATTCTAGCCACTGACCTCATTTTCAGCATATTTCTGGAGTAGTTTTTAAAAGGTTGCAATGATGTCAAGTAGTGTGAATCAGATGCAATAATGAGAATTGTAAAATTAGAACTTCCTGTCGAAATGATAAGGAGACCGCACCCTCCCATTTTTTGGCCCTCCCATTTTTCCCCCTACTAAAAAATGTCCCCCAAATTGCAGTTACTCTTTCATAATTTTATGATAGTTTGAAGTGTTCTCAGACACTAAACACCCACACAGGTGTTGCACTAGTTTGAATGCAACTTTCCTTGCAATGTTCCCCTGTGCATGGGCATAATCTATAGCTTTATTTCATTAACGGGCATTATGTAATATCCTTTTCATTCAGGTTCCTGCCCTCCTGGGCAAAGTAGCACACTAGCGTATGCATATTCATTAAAATGTTAATATTACAATTCTAATTAGGAAACATTTTAGGGAATTTGGCAATTAACTGTGCATCCGGGACGAGCACATGGCTCACCTCTCCCCCCTCCCCCCTCTTAACTGACATATAACCTCTATTTGGGGGCATCCACATTGGTTGCATATCCCCATTTTTTAGTCCCCCACTTTTTGAGAATACTTCATTCATAATTCTTTTTGAGCCCCCCTCCTTATATTTGAATGTGATTAATGCCAACAGTACCCCCTAGTGTTGTATTATGATATATGTATTGATGTATACTAGTATATGTTTAATATTATAATTAAAATGGAAAAATTTTCATAGGTTTGGGGGGGGGGATGAGGAGTGATCACAGGTGGAGGAGGATGCCAAATTTGTGCCATTACTGAGCAAATTCAAACTCTAGCTAAGACGAAGAATGACACCGTTTAACATTCTGCCAGTCGTCCAGCCCTCTGACGTCTGATGGATATTGTTCATTTCCTCCGAGCCAGATGATCGTTTCCCGTCTTATAGCCGGTGTTATGGTTCACAGAGGATGCTCGTAAAACCCACAGCCGTTGCACAGCTGCAATGATCAGCACCCTGAAGGCACAGACAACCTGTCTGCTCATGTTGTATAAGTCTGATGCATGGATGACTATCCTTGGGGGTCAGAGGATATGCCCCCATGGGTATAGGAGACCGGTGATGAGGGGGGGCAGTTCCTCTTTCTATGGAATGATCAGCGTCCTGAAGGCACAGACAACATGTCTGCTCATGTTCTACAAGTCTGGTGCATGGATGACTATCCTTGGGGGTCAGAGGATATGCCCCCATGGGTATAGGAGACAGGATGAGGGGGGAACAATTCCTCTTTCTAGGGAATGATCAGCGTCCCGAATGCACAGACCACATGTAAGGAGAAAGAAAGACCAAACACCAAACCTTAGCACCACTACTGTAACTTAAATACCAAACACCAACCCTTAGCACCACTACTGTAATTCAAGGGGGAGGGGGGGCAGGAATGGGGGCAGGAAGAGTGGTCACCCCCACATTTGAAGATTTTGGTGGCCATTATGCCCACCTGCAAATTTTTGCCACCCCTGTAAGGCTACTTCATAGAACCCTCCTCCCCACAAAAATCCTAACACAAAGATAAAAATAAATGAATGCTCAAGATAAGATTGTATATTTATTTTTATTAAATACTTTTTTTGTACATTTTTGGGGGTATTCGGAAATAACAAAATAATAATCTATAAACAAATATACTATATTCTTAATAAATTATCAAACTTAAAATGTTGTAAAAAGATATAAGCATGCTCTGCAATATTAAAATAAAGCTTTATTTTGGGGCATGTTTTTATCTCTTTTTTTTTTGTGTGTGTAAATTTACACTTTTCTTTGGTAAAATTCCTCTTTTCAACTTTTTTGATAAATTATTAAAGCAGAGTTTGAATTGATGATATTTAAGGATGGTTTAAATATGAAAATTTGGGTTATTAAAGCAAATTGAAAAGTCTTTAAAATTTAAAGACAAATATGAAGATTAAATCAGCTTAAATTGGCAATGGTTCGTCGAAAATGACCAATCCTACGAAACAACTGAACAGTTTTGAGAAATGTGATTAATAGCCTCATATCCTTCTGAACATGTGAATGCCTTTGTTTGGCATTTAATTTTAAATAAAATATAAATATGTGCTAAAAAGTAAACGAACATGTATACAAAATAACACAAACTAACAATAATACTATTCTATATACAATATTGCACTGTTGGTTTAATAAAAGGGGTGGGAAAAAATTGGTGCAAAGCTTTTTTACTATTTCCAAACAAATGTTATAAGCAATAAATAAATTGGAAAATAGACCATTAATCTATGGGTGATGTTAATTGCAACATTCTTTGTGTTTTTGTTTACTTAAGAAAATTGCATTGTTGTAATTTATTTTTAAATATTTTTTTTAAAAATAATTCTAAATAATATGAGGGTGTAAATATGTCTTAGCTTTTATGAATACAGACATTTTTTTTCAATTTTCCCATAATTCATTCTTCCCAAACACCTTATCCCCACCCCATCCTCTTCTGCTCTGATTAAGGTATAAGTATAGTCTCAAGAGGATGAACAAAATATTATTGTTATGATTCTAATTGTAAAAATGTCTTATTTTTCAATTTTCCCACAAATTCATCCCCACACCAACCCCCTCCCTATCCCCAGCCTCTTCTCTGTAGCTGTAATGGAAGTTACAACTCTCAACCTCTGAATCTGTTCCAGAATAAACTAAATATATGAATGGTTGTTATTCTTAGTAATTTCTAGTTCCCCAATTTTAAAATTTGTCCCAACATTCGTGCCCAATGAGTCATATCAGGACTTTTTCAGGACTTTCTCTGTGATCAAAATGTAGCTAAGAACAACAATGTGAACTATAGTTGTACATAAAATCTGTGATGTACTTACTAATCAGTGGCTCCCCAAGGTACGTACTAGGGCACACTGACATGACAGTATGTATATGATGCCAACTAGTGGTACATAAAATCGGTGATGTACTAATCAATGGCTCCCCCAAGGTACTAGGAGAGTACACTGTAAAGGTACTAGGTACAAAGTACTAGGGTACAAAGTACTAGGGTACAGAGACATGTCGGTATGTATGTCATACATATATACATATATATATATATATATATATTATATATATACTCCCAACATTCATCCTGGTGCCAAGACTGTACACACTCATTCCAAAATGAATTTCACATACATTGAGGTCCAAATGAGCTGCCAGGCAGTCTGGTAGATTTCTAGTATATTAAGAGGTTGTTTACCATTGAACCTCTTCCTGACTATTTCAGTCTGGTAGATTTCCTAGTATATTAAGAGGTTGTTTATCATTGAACCTCTTCCTGACCATTTTCTGATATCTTATATAAGAGGTACCATATTTAACAGCAGCTGGTAACCCACCAGCCCTCTTCACCATTCTATGGCCTGCAAGTCAATGCATCTCATGATTCTCATCGCTTCATCGAAGCAAATCCAGCTACAGTAGCTCTCCCTGCTTAGATTGGTATCTCGTTTTCTGCAGAATCCTGGATAGTTCTGAAGTATTTCCTGACTGCCCTCACACACTTCTTCTTCAGACGCCTGTTGGGGAGACTGCGACACTGACTGACTTGGGTGTAAGCGGGTCGTTTTGGGCTCTTGAACGACCAGGTCGCCTCACGGATCTCGAAGCAACTGTCGTAATTCTGGTTGGACTTCCACATGCATTCACCGCTGAAGATGTCTCGTGTGCAGTAGGCGTGCAGATCCTCACAATCCTTCTTGATGTACATCGCCGAGGCAATTGGGTTGTAGGTGCATTGGTAACGGGACCATTTGCCGGAGAGTTGGCTCTCATGGAAGGTGTTCATATTGGAATTCAGATCCCTGCTATGGGCACTATAAACCACATCCACCTGCATGAGATATAACAAAAAAATCTGTTTAATGACCATCTTCAGATTGATCAATTGTTTTAAGCTAAGCCAGACCATACCATATTAACCCCCTTCCCCCAACCACTCCTGATTGCAATCCATCCGACATCCCTCCCACTAACTGACAGAATTGAATTGGAGCCAGATTGTAACAAGGTTTCATTATGGGGAGGGATAGTTTGTACCTGTACGGCATCAGGCCTATTGACTATGCCCCCTCCCCCATTCCTAATCCCCTCAGGAATTGGGGGATCAATTTATATTGGTTTACTTTAAAATGTCACAAAATGTGCACATGCAATTAGGAACAAAAAGGGTGTCCTTTTTATTTTGTATTTTTATTATTTCATTTGTTTGAAATGTACACCCCCCTCCTCCCCCGCCCCAAATCAGATTTGTGGTATTGATAAATCCACTGAGATTATTTGCTTTGGCCTGATCAAGTAGGTATTTTGCTTGCCTGCAGGAAATTAAATCTTAGAGGTGAGACCATGTCATGGAATTAACTAATTGTTTTTTGTTAATACTAACTTAATTGTTCGCATATGTGCCAGTCAATCAACATGTTGGGGATGTCATACTGATTTGATTTTTAATGGTGCTCACTGGTGATCCAGGGTGGATCAATGGGAGGGCCAAGTTTTTTTATTGCACATCTGGGGGGAGGGGTAAAAAGGAAAGGGAGAACTCCCCCTCCCCCAATTTTTGTATAATTAAGTTTGCTTAGGTGCAAAATGGTGCTATATTTTTAAGAATTGTCCATTTGTTGAAAGGAAGAGAAGAAATTAAGAATTTTATATTTTTGGACACATCTTTGGGGTGGTGGGAATGACCTGTTTCCCCTGGATCCACCAGTGATGGTGCTTCGATGTCCTTTATCATGTTTATGTTGATGGTGTTTTGCTTGTGACCCAGCTAGCATGCAGGTTAATCATATTAACCATCTGAAATACTCAGTCTTGATTATACTACCAGTAAAGCCAGGGTAGGTGGTTCCAGAAGGGGTATGTGCCCCCAATTTTCTCCAAAGCATTACAAATTAAAGTCTGGTTGCCCTTAGTGTCCTCTCATGTCAATGCTCACTAGTTGATTGTAGCCATGAAGTTTGCATTTTTTGTTTTTGGAGGCTGGATCCCCTCCCCCCAACCACTGCCCCACCCCACCCCAGATAATCTTCCAGGATAGTAGAATTGAATTATTGAAACATTGACTCACCGTGCAGCTGTCACACTGATCAGCATAGGTTCCACTCTTGAGGTACCGGATCTGATCTTCACTGAGTTGGTCCCACTCGGTGACCCAGTCACAGTAGGTGATCTGCAAGCGGCCGTCCACGACCGACCCGCTGATCAGGTATTTCTCGAGGTAGACAAGGTTGGGCCGTCCGCAGAGTGAACCGTCATACGCTGTGAACACCTGGATGTACTTCTGCCCTCTCTCGATCAATTCATGCCCCTTGAATACTTTCTCCAGACTGACCTTCATATCGTAGATAATGAGGTTATCGACATGTTCAGAGCCACGGACCGTCGCTGTGAATACTGCATAATTGAGGAGAATGGAAGAGAAAATGTCATTTCTGGTCCCATATCTAATTTGCATACTGCTGTGGGTGAGAGCATTGCAGATTCATGTGACTTCCATTTGTTACAGGGAAACCCGCAGATTAATCAGAGCTGTACATTATGGTAAAATGTTCGTGCTGTAGCATTTATAACTGCATTTAAAATTGATACAACATAGAAACATTCAATGGAAGTGGTTCAGATTTTGCAAAAAAACCTCATAGAAATGATACTCTTTGCAGGTTCTGCTATGAGCCTCCCTGTAGTGGGACCCATATATTTTCACAATATGCTATTTAGGCAAAGTTAGCTATGATTAACTGATTTGTCCCCCCCCCCCAAAAAAAAAAAAATCAAATGCCAAAAAAAGGGAATGCATGAACATTTTAAAATCCTAAACATACCCTTTTTATTATAGCAATAAATATATGATAACTGGCAGTTGCACTCAAAACACAAGATTGTTGGGTGTTGTGAAACATTTTAGTTACACTTGATAAATAGATAAATATTTATCAAGTGTATAAGGTAAAAGTTTTAAACCCTTATATTTTTCATTCACATTTTTGAGAAATATAATTTTTGTTTACAGATACTAATTTTTAAAAAAGCCTGCTTTTTATGTACCTTTTACCAATGTTTTTTGTCAATTATTTGTGAAACAAACAATTATAGTTTTTTAATTAATACAGTTATAATAAAATGCATCTCTGGGGCTCAGTCAAGGTAATTTGTCTCTTATTAATTAGCTGCATCAGAATTATTGCCATCGCCAATTTTTTTCCCCAATGATAACACATAAAAAAAAAATAACTTACCGAAATCTGATTCACAGAATTTCTGTTGAGGATGTTTGATGCCACAGATGCAGGCATCTGCTGGGCTGTAAAATACGACCAGGCCTATGGCGATGGTGATGAAAAGTGTTGTAGTAAAAACCTTCTCCATGTTTGCAGAAATGGTTTTGAGGTGCACTATTGTAGCAATGAAAACTTTTAAAAGAATTTAAAAAGTTTGAATTTTGAAATCTTGATGAAAAAACTTCTTTTGAAAAGTTGGTATATATATAAGTCTTCTTTCTGTTGAAATTGCTTTTTTAAAAGCTGATTGATAGTTAGAATTTTCTTGTTCTTCTTCTTCCTCTGATGTGGTTTCTGGGGTAACCAACTTGGCTTCTGAAGTTCTCTGCCATTTGCTAGGGTTTATATATCCTTGGCATCAGTGCTGTTCCGTAATGTCTAAGCCCACAGGGCAAACACTGAGGACACACACAAATCCAACCTTTTCCTGAGGGGAGAAAGGTCATGAAAAGAATGTCGAGACCTACGTAGGCAATTGACTTCCTTTAAGCTAATACGACACGGGCCGATTGGAATGTGAAACTTGCCCTCATTGGTCTGTTCAAAAGTGCACCTACTCAATGACGTCACAGAACTGAGAAATTGTAAAAATTGGTCTCATTCCACAATCGTCTGGGTCACCAAGTCATGGAAACTGAAAACAAACAAGTTAGTTCTGTCACACCATTAAAAAAAAAAACTAGTTCTTTGTTGACATAAAAATCTAAAATTGTGACTCCTTTATTTGGTTTAATCTTTTATAGTTTGAATGATTGAGGCAAAGTCTCTTTTTCAGTAGGAAATGCAATCTATTTAAAAGAAAAAGTTCCTGCTGTACTTTATTTGAAGATAAGTCAAGATTATTAAAACTAACAGCCCAAAAATTTATTTTCAAATAAAAATTATAATCATATTTGTTTATATTAAAAAAATTGAGATGGTAAATATATGCTAGGTAGTCATTTCTAATTGGCTAATCACAATTAAATTTCACTAGATTTGTAAAATCCATTCTGAGTTGATAATGTTTTCAAGTGTATGTTTCTTTTGTATGTTACAAAACAGGTAGGGGATGTTCCCCCTCTCCATTTGGGATTTTTTACACATAAACACATTATTTGGATGCAAAATGGTGCACTTCTTGACATTTTGTAATGACATTTATCCTTTCGAAATATTGTATGTTGTTAGAAATTTTATTTGGGACAATGATAATAAGCTCTGGGGATGGGGGCAAGATTGTCCCTCGACCAAGGAAAACATATTTCCAGTATATATAAACCATGGGAAATAACTCAAATAATGTTTGTTGATGTTTGTTTACTATAAACTCTTAGGCAACAGTTAACAGGAAAGGTTTTTTTTATATTTTATTCTTCTCCCCGCTAATATCCTTCCTGAATTACTTCTGACCTCGATATGGTCTTGTACATCAAGGAAACTTTGGAATTTGACATTAGGGCATGTGGGTTTACAAGGTTGCATGG
>JAODFY010306916.1:0-13525 GCA_027580055.1 Paracaudina chilensis
CACTCCCAGGAGCATGCGCAAAGTGGAGCGCATCGTGACGTCACTCCCAGGAGCATGCGCAAATGAAGTTGAGGGTCAGATGTATCAAATAAATTCTGTATTCAACATTTACATTGTATGGGTCGTTTACGACCCCAAATGGCGGATAAGGGTTAAAACATTATCTCATCAAGCAACCAGTCAATATGATATTAAAATTCCAAGAAGAGCATTTCATTATGTACAACAAGATTTATTAATTTATTTGGTATTCCTGCTGGTTGTTGGTTAATGTAGAAGGGTTGGCTGGATTAGTGTGGTAGTGCAGTATCATACTGTAAGACATATAGCTACATGTACATGTACACTTCTGGTTGGTTGATCATGTCAGTCTGCTGCGGATGTTTCAACTGACAATTGATATGGTATAAATATATAAAAGCATCCATTTATCTGTTCCATTTAATGAGATTGAGAACCATGAATCTTCCATACAGTTTTCTCAGCTATCAAGTTTTCTCTCTTTTTATCTTCAGATAAATTATTAGCAGACCTAGAGTCTACAACCAACCAGTTTAAGACAACTTATGACCAGACCGATCCATCTGTGAAGAGGTCACCAGCCCCCTATAATCCCCCACCCCCCCTTCAATCACCAGGGTCACCGGTGTATTCAGAAATCCCAAACGGAACTTTCTCACCATCGCCTCAACAGCCATCAGGGGTAAGGAATAACAGAAATTTACTTTATGTAAATTATGATATTGGAGATATTATACATGCATATTTTTAAGGCACTGTACTTTGTGATCTAATGATGTAATATGGTTAATTTGAATTGGGGTGAAAACGTCTTCTAATAACATAGACAACTATTCATTACACATGGGAATGTATAGTTATCATCACTTAATTTCCAAATGACCAAGAAAAGCAGACACCGAAATGTGACATGATTGATTATAACAGTTAGAAGAGAAATGTTTTTATTCTGTTTCCTTCATTCAATTCCTTCTTTTATAATTTTATTTGTTATTGAGAATATAGCTCTATAAATATGAATCATACTGACACCCCTATCTATGCTCACTTTCTGGTATAAAATATAAAGGGGAAAGATTTTGAAAATGTATATTATGAATGGTGCCATCCTGCATAACATAAGTTAACTGCCATAACTTGCTATCATTAAGCACTAATCTTGCACTGTTACATACTGTAGTAACCTCTAGAATATGTTTGCAGCAATATTGTTTTAACCCTATTAAATTGTATGAATTATTTTTTGCAAATGTAACTTCCTGTTTGGTGTCCTCTCCATCACATACGTAAAATTGTTGCAGTTTTACGATAGCTGCAAATATTGATACATACATACATATCCCAAATGTGCTTTCATAATAAACTTCGGAATTTGTGATATCACCATAATTTTGTGATATAGGTGACAATTAATGCATGGGGTCCACTTGACTTGTCCTTGTAACATACTGTACATTAACAAAATCCATACTGTTATATCATACTGTACATCATGGTGCATACTGGAATATCAGATACTTTGTAGTGGAATTTACCTTACCACACTTGAATGACATTGTTAAATAGATAAGGCTCTTCCATTAGCCGGGGGCATTTAGCCCAAAAGTGTAAATGTAGGATTTCTGCTGTACGTTGTCAATGTATGTTATGGTGTCTTTATTGGTGTCCTTGTAATATAGGTTTACAAAATGCAGAATAATATCAAATTTAAATGACATACTTCCCTCAACTTAGCATATCCTAAATACCTGTGATATAGCAATCTGGCATAATTTTAGTATGTAGCAGTGGTTACCCCAAACCGTGTATGTGTCCATATCTCCATTCCTTAATTGCTATCACTTCAAGAAAGTTGTGGTTCAGTTATCTGGTATTTCAATCTCAACATTTTATTTTCAACTTTGGCTTTGTTTCCTACCTATTTTGGAAGGATTGTACATGTACAAGGATTGCACAAGGATATCACAGGGATACTTCCTTTAGGAGGAATTCAGCTGTTTGGTGATGTATCCTTTATTTGTTTTTTGAGCTGGCCTCTCCCCATTTTGTGTCCCTAGTTACACCAGCTTAGGCATCACATCCTACCACTGGATTAGTGTAGTCCTCCCCTTCCTTCTCTGTACGTTCCTAGACCCCCCCCCTCTTTGGCATGCCATTCCTTCCAAAACATATTCAGCAGGGTTTTTTGGGAATACTAAGGGATTCATAATTGTGTCCTGGTATTATTGTGTCCTTAAGTATGTTCAGGATGGAGCGTTGCTCGGCGTGCAGCAAATTCAGACCATTCACGGCTTGGGACAAACACATGCTATGCCCAAGATCCCGCGAGTGTAAACCGGCGAAAAGGTGCCCAACCTGTGACAACTGGACCCAAGATAAGTGGGACACTGTCGGCATGTGGATGGAGAAAAAGATCCAAGAACAGAACCTCCGCAAGTCCAGAAAGAGCCTAGATAAAATGGACAAGGCAGGCTCTGAGAGCCAGGGCCGAAAAAAAGACCCGGAGATGGGGAATGAGTTGGAAGAGCCCGGTCCAGTCTGGCCTATCCTACTCCCGGGCGGACTCTGATAACAAGAAAGAGAGATAGGTGGAGAGAGAGATAGAGAGAAAGGGGTGCCCGTCCTGAGTCTAGGCTCCGGGACACGGTAGCCCAAGATAAGAATACCGATATCGGGCCTGGTGCCGATGGGTATGCGCCGAGGAAGCATACCGAGAGGCCGGAGAGCCCGATAACCAAGCTTAGCCAGCCGAGCCATGCTAACCCCTGACCCTTGTGGGCCGAAATCCTTGGAGAAACCACACACTGCCAGGAGCCGAGGACTCATATGGGATAGATGTGGAACTGGACCTCGATTGGGAAGCTAGCCAGCTAGGTTAAGCCTGGGTTTCTCGACACTTCCAGGTTCCCAACGTGACTTAGAGTGTTTCCCAGCAAACGAACTCGAACTACACTCAGATCAAGATTTCCACGATCCCGCAAGAGAGCATAGGAAATCCCGTAAGGGAAAGAGCAAAGGCAAAAAGAAGAGAAAGAAAGGAAGAGGAACACTTCTTCCTCGGATTCGTCTTCTTCGTCCTGACCGTCATACTCGGAGGAAAAGAAAGCGGGACCGAGACTTGCTACCAAATTTGGAATTGTGGATGTCTCAGATGAGAGCTATGATAGCCGAGGAGATGAGACAGACTTGCGCTACAGCCCGTATTAAAACGGAGATGCCTTCGTCCTCAGACGAGGAGGCTCTGCTGACAGGCACAGACATTCCCAAGGAAGCTTTCACGAGAGCGACCAAGATAGTTCGCCGACAGCTCGGTTTCAAACTGTCCCCGGCTCCACCACAGACCCAGACCAAGAGGTCCAGACTCGCCTTGAACGAGAGCAAGGATCCTGTACCGGTCTCAATCGAGGTAGACATAGAATGCCTGGAATGCTTGAAAACCCTAGCCGAGGCTAAGAAATGGACGGCCTTTCAAGCAAAGCCGCAAAGAACACATAGAGTTGACGAAGAGGACTTGAAGGAGCTCTTCTCGACTCCAGTCATCCCTGAGGTGGCGGCGGACAAACTCGTCCGGAGTTCTCAATGCCAGGGGCCGCTTCACTAACAAGTACCTGGAGGATTCGAACCTGACCCTATTCAACATAGACCAAGCCTCTAGAGTAGGCATGAAGTATGCCTCATCCCTGATGCTATTCGTGGATGCTTCTCAGAAGCATACTGGAGCCTTGATGACATTACTGGGTCCCATCTCCTTGCTCCAGTCTTCGACCAGTTCACCAGAATCTCGTTTAAGACCACTAAAGAAAGATGAGAGATGGTCAACTGGCCCTTTCAAGACAGCAAAAGACGTTTTGTGGCCCTACCCCTGCTGGGCCAGGACATCTTTGGGGACCAATTCGAGTCCCACCTTCAGGAAGAGGCCTCCAGAAGGAAGGCCCTACGGGACGCAGATTTCCCATTGACCAATGCCTGGAGTATCCAACCCAGAAAAAACTATGGACCTCAGCAAAACTATGGACAGAGCTGTTCCCACCGGGGCTTCGCTCCGAGAGGCAGATCGAACTACAGATCGAACTATAGATCGAACTGGCGAAGAAATTCCAGAGGTTCCCGCAGAGGTGGCAGAAAACCCTACAAGTCCTAGGGATGCCCACCCTACCGGTTCTCTGTAGGGTGGGCACCCCTAGGGGAGACTACAAAATGCAACTTGTTGGCCTGCCGTGAACCCGGACTCCGATGGTGGCTTATCCCTCAGAACATCGTGCCAGGAAGGCCATTCCGGGACGATCGACCCCTAGCAATGATCACGACCGATGCCTCTCTAAGAGGGTGGGGAGCAACATGGGAAAACAAGGTGGTTCAAGGCAAATGGTCAGACTCCAAAGCCACCCAACATATCAACGTCTTAGAGGCGCAGGCAATTCACAGAGCTATCCTCCACTGGGCCACGCATCTGACCTCCCACCAAGTGAGGGTCCTATCCGACAGTGCCACGGCGGTAGCCTACGTCAATCACCAATCAGTCGGGCCAACTGTTCCGGGCGACATGGAACCTGATCCAGGAGTGCCACCGACTGAACATAGAACTGATGGCATCTCACTTAGCGGGCAAGGAGAACATGGTCGCAGATGCCCTGTCCAAGGGAACTTTTCAGAAAACGGAGTGTTGTCTCAACAAAGCCTGGGCAGATCACATCTTTGAGATAATCGGCAGACCATCGATAGATCTATTTGCAACGGCAGAGAACCCCCAACTACCAACCTTTTGCAGCAGAAGCTTCCATCCGAAGGCATGGCGCATAGATGCGTTCCCGTTCCAGTGGTCCAACCTCACACTGTACATCTTCCCACCTTGGTGCCTGATCGAGATCCACACCTCAGGGACACCAATGTAGTAATAATCTTGGTCGCCCATGCTGGCCCAACCAGCCCTGGTTCCAGAGGCTGGCCAGACTCCTTATAGACCTCCCGTTCAGTTTCCCAGAGGGCAAGACACTAATCACCCAGAACAAGGGCCGAATTGGCAAGGAGACCTGAAGGGTCTGCATCTATCTGCCTGGAAATATCTTCTATCTCCATCCTGGTCTATCAACAATGATCTGGTCGCCACCGTAAGAGCCGATGCACAACACTCCCTTAGACCTTCTTACACACATAACCCTCTTCCTGATAGCAGCAGCCTCGGCCAGAAGGAGAAACTGCCTACACGCTCTCACCACCAAACAGGGTTTCCTTAGGTTCGAACCGTTAGACTACTTCCGGACCCCGGTTTCTTGGCAAAGAACCAGACAGTCTCTTTCACCTCCGGGGAAATATTCCTACCGTCATTAGACTCAATCTCCACAATCAGGGAGGACAAGAAATGCTGCCCATTACACTCGAGTGTTATCTGGAGAGAACGAAACCAATTAGGAACTAGGAGAGACTTTTTGTTCTACCCAGGCGTCCTTTCAAACCAGCCTCAAAGGCAACTATCACACGCTGGCTGGTGGACCTCATTAGGCCTCGTGCAGAAGGGGAAAGTACCAGAGCCCATGACATTAGGGGTAATGCCACCTCCAAGGCATGGTTCAAGGGCATCCCACTAGAGGACATTATTAAGGCAGCGGCTTGGATCTCAACTGAAGGGGCGTTCGCAAGGACCATCCTACAGGTACCCACGAACGTTTTGGACCCACTTCCGGGACTTCAGTGCTAATCTATGCTAAGTAAAGTTATATGAGGGAAGTAAGTACGTGATTTAAATTCATCAAAACTTGGGAATTTATAAACCACGTACATACCTCATATAATACCCACCCTCCTGCCCCACTCCGAAACACATCAGTCTTGTGAAACGCCACTTTCAGCAAACACACCAGCAGTGGCCTTCACCAATCAATGACGCCTAAGATCACGACCCCATCCTATGGACGAATGTGACCCTGGCAACGACAGGCCTTGACGATCAAGACAACCTGAACGGACCGATACTATCGAGTTATAAGGTGAGACACGGTTCCGCTGTTAGTTCACTTTTTCATGTTATTATGTACTCATGCTATTACGTATTCATGCTGTCACATTACACACACACAGGTGGGTTAATGCATATATCACATTATACTCTGCACTACTTATTAATCATACAATCACATTATCATATGGTGTTAATAACTCGTTGCCATGTATTCACATTACCTTTTTATTTGCAGAGATTGACTCTTAGTATGTGATCACGTCGCTACGCTTGGTGCTTAACAAACTAGCTTCCGCCTAGCGTATAAGCGGATCTTAGCAGTGCAGGGGAGCCCCCCCCCCACATCCCCCCCACACACCCACACCCTGCACATACACCCTTAACTCTCCTCCTCCACACACACACACTCACTAGGGTGCTTCTTGTAGGGCCTGGAATTAAGGAATGGAGTTGGAGGTAAATACATGGTTTATAAATTCCCAAAACACCCAAGTTTTGGTGATTTTATGACATTTGTAACAAGCTTACATACATAGCAAGAAATGAACTCTCTCACAATTTTCTATATAATAGTTTGATTGAGAGTTAACCAGTGCGTTACATTTAGTATATTGTGCTACTGTTCCATGTGATCTAATTCATGCCTACACAGTCTCCAGACTGTTACTTTGCTGGTAACATGTCTTGATTATTATGTGTGAAGTGGCTTCATGAGCTCTAGTCTGGTTCAGTATATTATCTCACAGCTGTGTATGATCATGAACAACGCCTTGTTTTGCAAGCAGATCTCTTGGTCATGTTTAGCATTCAAAATGTCAATGTCATTCTCATTAGCTGCTACAACTTTATTACTTTAAAAACATAAATGGTGGAATCTTATGAAAAAGAATTTTGCACTCATTTATTGGTTATGATGCAGAAGGTTGAGTTAACCTATGTTGGTGTGTGTGTGTGTGTGGAAAGGTTTGCAGCAGGTCGGAAAAAGGGTTAGGGTATTGTCAAGGTTAGGGTTAGGATAAAGGATATTTCTGTGGATTCCTCAGACTGAATGCAGAATGTAATGTGACAGTATGCTCTTAAACATGATATCACAACAGCATGTTGGATCAATGTTGTATGTTACAGGTAGATGCGCCATGATGAGTAGATGCGTCCTATAGTTTTTATTGTCCATGATATGAACATTAATGAGTGGGTGGGGCTTCAACTAAAATTCCTAAAATGTGAATATCAATGGTAGTTGCATCTGCTTCATACTTGGTCCTGGTGATGTTATATGATGAGTGGTACATTGTCAAATGACAGTGACATTTTGTCTAATTAATGTCCATGAGTGGGTGGGGCTTTCTTCTAAACCACACAAAATTTCAGAACAATATATTGAATTATAGTCATATTGAACAGATAGATGCTCCATGATTGGTAGATGTGCCTTATTGTTGTTGTTGTCCATGGGGCTTTAAGTAAAATTGTTAAAATGTCAATATCTTCGCAACGGTATGTCTGATATTCTTCATATTTGGTATGATGAAGTTAGATGATGAGAGATACATTGCACATTACAAAGAAATTTAATCTCATTAATATTCATGAGTAGGAGGCACTTAAGGCTAAATCGCTCAAATAGCTTTTAAACACAAAATCTCAAATTATATATTGAATTACTGTCATAATGAACTGGTACATATTCCATGATTTGTAGATGTGCCTCATTTTTTGGTCCATGACATGAATTTGTATGAGTGGGTGGGTTTCAATAAGCTTCTTTACATGTCAAAATCTTCACAACTAAATGTCTGATTAGCTTCATTTTTGGTACAGTTGTGTCTGTTAATAAGTATATTTCCATATTACAATGTTATTTATAACTAAGGTTATCAGAACCACTGAACCTTTTGATTTTGTAATTCTGATAGTCAAATCCTTACCTGGTAGATTGTAATCATAAAATGATTGAAATGTGTAAAGAATAATTCCGCGTTATTACAGGGATCTGATCATCACATTTTGCTTTGTTGACCTTCAAGGTTTATTGAGACTGTACAAGTCCAGGTTAGTAGGCCAAAAGAATATAAAAAAAAAATCCAGTTTCATAATTTTTTTCAGTGGTTCACAGAGACTACCCTAATTTGTCAGGACTGTATCCAAAACATGCCTCCTATTTGCCCTTCTGCACTACCATATGTTTTTAATATTCTAAAAAAAAAAAAAAAAATAGGTGTTGTAAAATATTTGAAATCTCTTTTGGCAACATTCTGAAATTATTTGAAACCCCAAAGTATAAAATATATCATTTGGTTACTCTTTTGTTCATAGCCAAACACACACCAGCACTACTAGCAGCTACAGTTAATTAAATGTTGGTAAGGACAACCCATTTTTATATAGCATAACCCAACCTTTGGACAACCAGTAAATTTCTCTTATAATGTGCTAGAATTTGTGGGAGTACTTTGTTTTGGCCAAGGAAACCAAAGTTAAGTAAATGATTGTCCCTTGGACACCGTACAGTGGTGGTCGTGTGTAATCAAGTTATACTTCAATGGCCACGCAGTAGAAGGGTGAAGTATGGGCAAGGACGGCAATTCATTCTCATTATTGTGTGGGACATGACCCCACCTTAAAAAAATTACTGTGTGAAAAAAAAAGGCGGCGGGGGGGTACTTTTTTTTTGGGGGGGGGCACATGTCCCCTGTCTGTAATGACACACACATACTCCCCTACTGAAATTTCATAGTACAAGGAATCTGGTAGACCATAGGCAGCTCATTTGTTATTATGTGGATTTGACTCATATCACAAGTGTGGTGAAGTTTGTGGTTAGAACAAATAGTAAAGTCTCTGTCATCAAGTAAATCATTTTATAGCTCATAATAAATCCAGGACATGTACGTTGATGTGTCTTATTTTTACTTCCCATATAAGTGTAATCCACCAAATTTGAGAATTTTGAGTTTGAGAATGATCTTTGTACAAGAATCAAAGAATTTGTAAGATTGGAATAGTCTCTTTTGTTATATAGCCCTAAATGTCTGGAACCACTGCATTGCATCAGATGTGCAACATTTGTCATATGAAAGTGGTTGAAACATTCCACTCAAGTCATAGTCTACTTCAATGCTATGCTATGTGTTCTATGCTATATAGCCTGCAGGCAGACAGTTACCATTCATTCATAGTTTACACTTGATTTAAAATCAATGGCATACTTGACATTCCAAACTTTTTTAGCCAAGACGGGGTCAGTATCACTGAATTATCATGAAGAGAAATTTGAACACTTGTCTCCTATAACTGCTACACACCATTTTGACCTAGGATTACAAAACTTAATTGTGACTAACTAATGACATATATCATATACACAGTGAAGTTTGTTGAGCTGACATTCCAGGGTGCAGCAGTCCTGCACAACAGCTATAAGGCTACCGTGACTGATGTACAGAAATCGGAAGCTTCAACTCTCCCAAGCAACATCTCTTATATTACTACCGCTTCCCCTGGGAAATAGCAGTAAGGAAGGAAGCTAGTGGGAAGGTGGGAGGAGCTGTGTGCGGTTATTCAGTCTAATCATGTGTATAAAGGGGGTATTGTTTTAATGAATTACTCAGAATCATATGTTCAGTAGTTTATTGAGTATATGTGGTATACCAAACGCTGGTCATAATTCATTGTGGAGTGATAGTCTGTACAGGTAGTACTCTTTGAAGGAACACTGAAGCTTGATTGAACATCATTACCAGTGTTTACTGTTATATCAATTCAGGTAAGTTTAAGCAATTTTACACTATCTGGTTACATCATAAACCATGCTGATTTTGATAATTGATGAGCACATGTGATGAAGATAACTACTTGAAGAAGGGTCACTCTGGCGAAAGGTGGAAATATTTTGCTTGCTCTTTCACTAATGCCTACAAATTTACGAGACATGTGGTTGAGAGAATCTCCCCTTTGCATTCAGTGATTGGTGATCATTTTCTGTTCATTTTTTATTCTATGAGTGTAATCGGATGACTTTTGGAAAACAAAGAAAAATGTCTGTGGGTGGGATTCGTCTGGTCAGAATGTCTTCTTGGTGGATGCACCACTGACTTGATCGGTCTCAGAAAACACTGGGGAAAAGATAAGATTGACTGATTATGTACTATATTGTTTTCAGTACGGGAAGCAGACATACACAGTCCAGTATCAACAGCAGCAAGTACCACAGGAACAGCTGTACAGCGAACCACATAAGAATAGATACAACCAGTCAACACCCATCGCCTACAACACACCCCCACCCAAACCAGCCAGGCCTAGAGTGCTAGCCCAGCAGCCAGGCCCCGAACCTACCTACGCCCTGCCCACACGTACCCAGCCGAGCTACCAGCAACACACCGGCAATAAGATGGACAACCTACATGAACTAGACAGTCTGCTCCATGATCTTGAGGCGGCCCAATACCAATTCACAAAAGGTAAAACTACTTTCAATGGGTCATTAATCACACATTAATGAAATTTTATAGCATATTAAATTTGACTGCAGGTTAACATTGTCACAAAGAAAAAAAAAACACTTTCATTTTTATTCATAAACGAAGAAAGCCGAGTCATAAATGAATGGTCTTGACAATAATAGTGACTGCTTTCACATTTTGACAGATTGCTACATTGTGCCGTTGAGCAGGGGGTAGATTCAGGGGAAGGGAAAGCAAGGATGGGCATCTGCATTGAGCAGTTGAGCAGGAGGCAGATTCATTTTACCAGGCATTCATAGTTGCAAAGCCTATATATCAAATGGGTACACTAAATGTACATATCTATCATGTGAACCTTGGACCTGATCCAAACATTAATTCTTCAGTTAGGAATTTATTAAATATAATGCCAAAGTTCATCAGAGAAGGGCTGTATTACAGCACAGCATTTATATAATAAGGCCTATCAATGCGCTTAGAATCATATACTTCTGGAAACTTATACGAAGCACGCACAAGAGAACACACAAACCTGTATGTCATAGACAGTGAGTATAATCTGTGTACAAGTTCTATTCAATGAATAGGCTACTCCTGTGAAATGAACTGTAAAATTTGTTCAGCCATTTAGAGATTTAAGTCTAACTAGAAATGCCATAGAAAGCATTGGTGTATGGGCGGCAGTTACCAACTAATTTAGATATTGTTAATCTAATATTTCCAATCATCAAATATTAATTGAATCAGAGAACAATATGTTAACAACCAATCCTGGTAGTGTTCTTTATTGCTAAGGTATGCTAACAATTATATATAAGTAATATATTACTCATCAAAACTTGCCGTTCAGTATTTCTAGTTCAACAGCAAAGTTGTTTTTTAACCTGTCTTGTTCCAATTTATTTAAAATTGGTGTCTGGCTAAATCCATTGGTTAGATCAAGTCTGCCATACATCCAGATTATTGGTGTATGGTTTAATTTCTTAAATGGTTATTGGGTACCAAGGAGTTCAATATCAGAATAGAGTGCTGGAATTCAATATCAGAATGTAGTGCTGGAATTGAAATTTAATATACAAACTAAAATGATGTGGGTTTATGAGTCTACAGTTTCATTAAGTCAAACATTTAACTCCAGGAAATTGGTTGAATTCATAAACCAAAAGCTGGTGTAGGGCAAGCATTACATACCAGCATGATCAGCACAGAAATGGTACACCAGTACATATATAGTTATTACATGTACCTCAAGGCTAGTGGAAAACATATCAAAACTTGATGGGCAAGTAACATTTTCCGAGCCTTATATGGATATAGCAGTATTCCATAAAAAATAAACTTTGGTTATTAATCAAGGCCTTGTATTTAAGATCTTTGTTATTAAGAATGTGTAGTTTTTAGACTTACTCCTTTATTTGTTTATTATAAGCCATACATGTATTATAATTTGTATTGAAATGCATACTTGTTTTGTATTGCTTTCATTCTTTGACACATGATATATTTAGGTGATACTCATTGGTTCTATCCTGGATGTTCAGACAATTGTAATAATCCTACTTAGCAATATTTCCTAATGGTTCTTTTGTTTTCTAGCACCAGGGGGCCCACCTCCTTCAAAACCAGGCCAGTTTCCTTCCCAGGGTTCCCCAAGCAAAGTCCCACCAGCCGTGGCCCCCAAGCCAAAGAGCCCAGTGAAGAGTAAACCAGTTGCCTATCAGGCCACAGTCAGGTAAGACTCACCCAGCCTAGTACAGGTTCACTAACAGGCATTTTTCTGATATGGTCCCACTAGCCATGGCCCTCTAAGCCAAAGAGCCCAGTGGAGAGTCAACCAGTCCCCTATCAGGCCTCAGTCGGTTAAGTATTTGGCAGCTGGGCATTTGCCCAACACTCAGCCGATTTTAGACAGGAAAATCACAACAAAATATATGCACGATCATTATTTCCAGTATCCAGAATAGCTAATCTGTCCTCATAGCAACATATCATGCATGAATGAGGATTTGGCATGCTCTGATTGGTAGGTTCTGGAATAGCCCAGAAAATAGGGTGAGAATACAGCAGGACATTGTACACAATTACACATATTATCCTTCTATTACCAGAAGTAATGAGTGTAAAAAAAAAATTAACTCAATGAAATCAACCATTTACAATGTAATAATGACTCCTTCAAATGTAAAATGAGTACCGATCACATGAGTTACCATAGATTACAGTGCCACTAAGATCAGGCCAGCAGCAGCAACCACCTATCTTAAAAAGGGGGCAGCAGAGTACAGTTTATTACAGTTGTACTTGCACAATGTGCATGCTTTGTACCCATGGCAACAGTTAGACTTGTACTACTATAACACTTATGAATGTAGCTTGATACCTCAGTTCCTAGCACATTGTTATGTTAAATGCAAATAATCTGCAATGTTCAATGCGTGTTAAAGTACTGTTACTTGGCTACATCCCATGGTAAGGGAGCTGTCGATGTGGGTGCCACCAAGAGATACGTATGGGACAATGTACGCCGCAGAAAACTTATTGTGACGAATACAGAGTGCTTCACAGCTGCTACATCAGGAATCGCAAAGGTAGAAACTGAACATATGTCAACTTGAGATATTGAAGGCAGGAACAAGAGTCTTAACTTGGATAGACTATGAACCATACGTCAAACGATGCATGTATTCGATATTGGACATGCTTCGTTGTACTGCAAAGACACTCAAATAAGTTGTAATAAAGTTTGTTTTATCGTGAAATATTAGGAAAATTTAAGGTTATTTTTATTATGATTTTTTTTTGCCAGTAATTATAATCTGAACAACCAGCTAGGCCGGCTGTTGCATGATTAAACTGGGAGATATTCTACATTGCCCTTTTTGGTTCCTTGCTTTAGCAAAAGGAACCTATGCGTTCAACTTGGCGTGTGTGTGTCTGTATGTGTGTGTGTGTGTGTGCATCTGTGACACTTGCTTGGGTACGCTCTATCTCAATAAGGGAAAGTCGGATTGAGGCCAAACTTGGACTATAGATCCGCCATATGGAGAAGGTGTGCCCTATTGTTTTTGGTGCCCACAAAGGT
>JAODFY010307027.1:0-13525 GCA_027580055.1 Paracaudina chilensis
TTTCGCCCCCCCCCCCCCCCCAATATGTCATGTGTATATATTAACATGTCACATTGTCACTTATGCCGGGTTTGCAGCATCGAAGCCGGCCGAACCATTAGATTTTTTCGTGCATTTCGCGCGAATAGTCTACGGATGTCATTTGTACAAAATGTATATAGGGCCCTATAAGGATGGACTGCATGCGAAGCTGAAATGACTCGTGAATGCTTTTATCATATTTCTTCACCGAAAACTCGGTCCCGGGTAGGTGTCAGGCCCCGATGTTGGTCCAGCTTCCCTAAGACCAAAATGTTTCGCGCAATTCGCGCGAAGTGACATTTCCGCCAGTGTGTGTCCTTTGCATCCGGCTACCGTCATCGACACATCTATAAATATATACATATCATTCCCCGGAAAAGAAGTCTTTTACTTTTTTTGCCAGTACTAATTTATAGGCCTAATATATATTTTTTTCTGGCCGTAGTGTTAAACGATGTGGATTAGTTTTTAATTGCAGGTTATGGGTCTGGGTGGCCGTTGACCCGTGTCGTTTTGTCACGTAAAAGGCACCGCTGCTGGTTGTGACGTTGTTGAGTTATATTACCTAATATAATAATATGACGTTAAATGGCAGCCACAGGCTTCTAAATTTAATGAATAAATGTTATGTAATATTAAATTAAGCCAGATGCTTTTTGAAATCAATTTGATTATCTGAATCATTGGAGCTCTTAGTGCATTAAACACAATAATTATATCAAAACCGTATACATAAATGTTATACATAAACGTCCACTCGCATGGGCGATATAAAATGGATCTGAATGTGAATCCAAACATTGAGAGAAATTCAAAACTCGGCCATACTCTTAGATACGTGCTCTTGTTCCAGTTCCCCCCAAATTACACCCTGCTATATGCCACAGTGCCAACTGTTGGCTTCGTAACCCCAATCCATGTAAATTTTGCCTAATAACGTAAAATCTGTAATTTTAGGGAGCTAGAAACTTGCTTTATTAAAATTTACTTTCTTCGCCAGGCCACCAATATGACAAATGGCAACGCAATACATGTTCTTCTTTTAACAAGATTGCCGCATTTCATAACTGGAGTCTCCAACTCAATTTTATTAGCCACCTTTAAAATAAAGAGACCCAAATTTCAAAATCACCGCGAAAATAACTGACAAAATGACACATATAAGACTGTGAGGCTCTACGTTGTAACTTGCTTAGGTTATGCCTAAATCCGGCGTGAAAACCGTCCCCGAAACCTCTAATCTGACTATAGTTTATGTATAGGACATACGGGCGGACTACACGTGGGGTGAAATGATGACTCCTGAATGCTACGCGTGAATACCGCCACCGAAACCTCTAGCCCGATAGTATCTGTATATGTGTAGGCTATACGGGCTGACTACACGCGAGGGTGAAATGATGACTCCTGAGTGACCCTAATGGTATCTCATCGAAGAATGTTCTCGATATGCTCCGATGTTGATCCAGCTTCCATGAGACCAAAATTATTCGCGCGCTTAAGACCCAAATTTACAAATAAGCGCGAAACGAGCGACACAATGGCAAGTGTACTGCTCTACGCTGCCGCTTCGGTTGTGCCGAAATCCGGCACCGGATTTTCTTCAGTAGCAGTCCTTAATTATGTTGTTCATGGTGAAGAAATATTGTAAAGACTTTTTTCTTCTTTTCTTTTTCAGATCAGTTCAGGTAAGGTTCTGTCCTATGGAGGTTCCATCCCAATAGTAGATTTTTTCGGGTAATATTACCTTGACTTTTGCACTGAACATTGTTTTGTCAGTTTATTCATTTTCATTGTAATATAAAATCTTGTCCGCTCTTATTGGCAGCGTAATGATGTTTTTAATATACCATCCAGCAATGCACCATTCACCCATCGAAAGCAATTTGATCGCGACACACTTGTGGAAATTCTAGTCTTACATATGTTGCCAAATATGTCATAAAAGTTTGATATTTTAATCGTAGGAATTTTGTGCGGCGACAAGTAAAATGCATCAACTGATATTTTCACTAAATATAAACACGCTATTGTTATTGAAATTACACAAGGAACGTGTCCAGAAATAGTGAGTCGATCTGAATGGCGGGCCAGACCCGCCACGAACGCGACATCGATGAAGACACCTGTGCCGTTTGTGATCATACATCATACCGAAGGGAACGAATGCTACGACAAGGAGAAGTGCTGCGAAGTGATGCGAAATATACAGGTAAATCTTCTGGGTAGGACCTCACAGTTACCGTGTTTAGGTTGATTCCATTTCATTTGTACAGAAATATATGTGGGGGAGATTTACTGCATCCGGGCTTTTTCTGTGCCCTTCGGGGCGTCAGTGCATGTCGGGCAAAAGGAACCTATGTACTCAGGTTGGTGTGTGTGTTTGACGTTTATTTATCCTTAGTATGGCCGTTCATAACATTGCACACAATCATATGAGGATGGCAACAATGAATGAACAGCCGTGCCAAATGATTGTGTGCCATTTTATGCATATTGAAGACAGGAAGTGGCATAGGCGTACGGGCCTTCGAAAATTTGGGGGGGGGCAGTAAAGTCTTGCCCGAATTTTTTGATAGATTACTATCTGAGCGGAGCGCCACCAACTGTTGGCGCGGAGCGTGCAAGAAAATTTTGGATTTTGCAAACCCCCCAGATGGCCGGAAACGGCCTTTCCTGAGTGTTTTAGGCTCTCTTAACCACACATCTGCCCGAATTTTCAGGACTCCACGAATTTGGGTGGGCAGTCTGCCCCCTGACCCCCCGTCTCGTACGCCTATGACGCAAATATTAAAGGTTAGGATTAAAGGAGTTATATTTGTCTATGTGTGCATGACATGTAAATGTATCTAGCTACATCGTTGAAAAAACCGTTTAATGGATAGGTCAGTTAAGGTATGTAAAATCAGTTTTATTTTATATGTAAATACCCACAATCATATATTAATGACATGCAGCATTGAATATGAATTATTCATATATAATATGTATATATTAATGTTATTCACTTTTGTTGACATTAAACTAGCCATAGTTTATATGAAACTGATTAAACTTCCATGGCTTTCTTCAGAAAATAGCAAATTGCGTCCTTAGATGTTTAAGGAATATGTAGACTTCAACTCTCTAATCAGCCTAGTCTTAGTTTCAGTATCGCAATATACTTTTGAGCGCTGGAAAATATGTTCATAGTCGGGAGTCGTAATCCCAATAGTTTCGGTTACAGGCACTGGCGAATCCAGGGGGCAACAGGGGCCACCCCCATGATATGTTCATATTGCATCTAATCACCCTTAATTATACAAAGAAAAACAAAGAGGACAACCAGAACCCCTCCCCTCAATCAGCCACCCTGGATCCGCGCGTGATCTGAGGTCAACAGCCCAAACACTTTCAATCCTACATTAAATGTGCACAACACAATAATCCAATTAAATCAACTTTCAGCAGTCAAATTTCCACTGAACATTCACAAATTTTGTTCATTTTCTTCTTTTGTACTCATTTTTTTTGTCACTTGGGTCATGAGAGATTGAACCCCCAACCCCCCCTCCTGAATCAGATAACCTTTAGGCGCTCAATTGAGCTATAGATTTCTGTAGGGGGTGGGGTGGGGTAAAACAAATTTCTTCGAAGTACCGGTAGTAAAAGATTTTGCGTCTCGCCTATTTTCTATGCAAACAAATCTCCACCCTTAGACCCCTCCCCCATATCAGTCGAGGCAATACAGGTCTGTAGCTCATTTTTTTTTCCAGCTAAGTTTTGTTATGTAGAATTTTTTTTAAATCTTAGTCGATTTTTAATCTTACTATCTATATTATCCCGCAACTGACTTATCCAACGACCGTAAACGGCTCGTGTAATGCGCCAAGCGATATGGTTGTTACCGTATTGCTTTCTTTGGCGTTGGCTTAGAACACACACACGAATTTTGTATCGTTTATTTTATTAAGTTTAATTTTTAGATGCTGAAATACATGACAGGGAAGTCGTTTCCCCACGTGTTACAAGGTGCGTTGGTCAAATTGAGTTGTAATGGAAACAATGTGAAATGTGACTAAACAATTTGATAGGTGTAGCTCTCTTCTTCGACCATGTTATAGATATACCCGTCCGGTACGGGTATATCAACTCACAAACTCGAACAAATATGGGTTTTGATTAGTTCTGTTATCGTTAACATTACAATGGACGGGGTAAAGAACGAATGTTAACCCGAACCATGTTACAATATCATGTTATATTTGCAGTTAAGGACCATAACAACTATTTTGTATCATTTTTCAATTAATTTTTATTTAATTTCTACTAAACAAAACAGTGCAGAACAGCAATATCTCAATATAATAAGTTATTTTCATATATCTGCAAACATGTAGAAAAAACCTTTAAATCAGAACCATATACATAACTATATAAGTTTTAAAATTCCAAGCTAGACAAGACAAGTTATTAGGAATGAAATAATATGCCACTACGGGCGGTACCTCTCATTTCCACACTCATTTTCGAATTAATCTCGTCCCAATCTATGTAACCACTGGTTCTGAAGTGTTTTGTGCGCAGGGTCACTTTTACTTGGCTTTTTTTTTAGTAGCCAAAGGTACGTTGTGTAATGAGTGTATTGTACGCTAGCTAGCCTATAAACCTAACGTTATGTATGTTTTTTTTAGTGTATTAGTGTATCTTTGTGTCATAATTAAAGGATTAGCGTATAAGTAAATAATTGTGAAGTGAAATATGTATCCTTTTAGTCGAACAGAGACATTGGTGGCCTAAGCTCAATGTATGTTATGAGTGTAATGATTAGCTGGATGGTAGGACATATCTTATTATTCTGGTTAATTTGATTTTCAGGCAGCTAACACGGGCGAGATGTAGCTTGATGGGTTCTGGGGGAGGGGTCTGAGGGGAGGTGGCTTCTCCCCTACCCCTTCAGCGAAAAAATGCAATTCACTGGCCCGTAGACGCAAAATTGGGCAATGTTTGTGAAAAAACAGAAGTCAAATTTACACTGAACATTATTTTTTTTGTCATTTTCTTCTTTTGTACTCAATTTTTTTTGTTGTTTGTCACTTGGGTCATGGGAGAGGGGTTTGAACCCCCAAAATCCCACTTGGCTACGCCACTGGACGTAGGGCTATAAGACGACGTATATGCTAGCCTGGGATCCGCCTTTATTAGCATAATTGGTGACTGGGATGTCAAAAGGATACTGTTGGAACTGAGTAATTCTGTGGTACTTATTCACGGTTACCATTAACTGAGTAACATGCATTGTGGGACTTGGTGACGAATACCATAGGCATAGTCCGTATACATGGATTACTCTAAAAAGAAAATGTATTAAAGTTACGAAGTAACAATTAAGGTTTCTGAATTAATTCTTGCCATTATGGATCAAGGCCGCAGTCGATTATTGTTTTGTATTTTGGGAACTTGTTTATTTTGTATGTCGATGCGCATCACCTTTATTTGAGGGAATATTTGTTTCAATATGATGATGATGTATTTTATTAATATCCGAGTTGTATAATATTTCCATGTATTGTAACCGCGAGTCGGAGAAACACCTCAGTACTTAAAAAGAATCGTAAAGAATAAAAAAATGTACCAGTCAACAAATTGTCCAACTGATGGGCTATACGATTTAATGAATTGGCAAACCCAATATAACATCCACCTAAATGCAGAATTACCTAAAGCCAGTTTATTGTAGTTCACTTTAGGCCAAGAATACCCATACATGATTCTATCCAATGGCACTGATACTATCAGTCACAGAATTGCTCGACCAGATTAAATTCATAATAAGCATAAACCTACACACTATATTTTCACATATACCACATGTATGATGCTGGTACATACTGTAATGGTATCATTAGAAATTGCCAAGGATTTTTATAAAGCTAAATGTAATAGTTGTTCATAATAAGCAATTATATACAAATATGTCTCACATTCATGGAATACCAACGTCCCATTGTAATGTGTTGTTAGTGTAATGGAGTGGTATATATGACAAACGGCATGCCATACACTGCCGATATGAGGTGGAATGCGGATATGGACGGCCAAATTCAATTTGATAGTTGTTGACATCAGGGACTAAAACTTGAAAAGTTGAAGTTTTCGCTAAGTTAAACGAGTTGTTGTTGGAACCATGCTTCCTTAAAATTTGTGTTAATGATGTCTGGTGCGACCGTTGATTAAACTTGGCATATCAACTGTAAATTTTGTGTATTAGCAGTATTCAAGTATAATATGAGCAATGGAATCATTTTGGTCTATGTTATTGTAGGCCGAAAACTCACTTTTTGCATTACGCAGTTGATGTAGTTGACGTAGTGGTTAAGGGAATTGCTCGTTGATTGCAGTTATTGTATACCGATATAATTTACTGGTGAGTCTTGTTTATGTTCAGTGTTCATTGTAAATAAGGTAATCCAAGTCAGTGATTAATATTTGCAAACGGAGTTATCAGTTAATGTCAGAATTCACTTGCAAGTAGTTCTGTAAAAAATATCTTTGATTGTGTTGAGAACAACTCTTATGTATTAAGTATTTTATGTGTTATTGTGTTAAGTCACCACAATGTTGATAACAGTGTTTTATACTCAGTTTCTACAGATCTTACAAAAGTGATGGTGTGATCTTGACTTTTTTAAATGGTGATATTGGTGGTGTAATATTGATAGATAGGTGGAGGGCGTGTGAGAAATTTGCATGATACACACAAGATGTACCATGCTTTATGAGTTTTGGACAGTCAGCCAATTGGGTTTCTTTGTTATTTTATAATAGTGATTGTCCAATTTTCAGATATGGTTATCGTGTTATTATACAATTGGTAATGTTGTCCAAACAGGTTACACCTGGATGCCTGATGCTGCGTTGCCTGATGCTGGATTCTGGTAGATTCCTGATGTGACGGTCATGAGGGATATAATTCATTCAGTGAAGATTAATTTGCCACTATCAGTGTTACACGGTTAACTGAGTGCATGATTTGTTACTGAGGTATTTCACAGCCTTTGTTCTAATTTTCTCAAATAAGCATAAGGGATTGCCAGTTCAGAGGTCATCATCTGTTCAGGTATGAGGTTGGTATGTGTCAGAAATTACTGTATTATATGTTAGAGTTTCAGCCTTGACATAAAAAAAAAATTGTTAATTGGTTGTTCAAATGTGAACACTGAGTACTTTCTCATTCAATTTATTTTTTTTATTATTACAGCGTTTATTTTGTATCATGCATACAATGTTAAAGATGATAGTCGTGTCTCAGGTTGTTTTCGATCAGAAATAATAACTTTAAGGATGTCGATAACCCAGTGTATTCTTGCTGAATATCAGAAACTGCACGTGTTCTAAGTTTTTCTCTTTTGAATGTGTTGGTTATTATGTCACAAGTATTCAAGCGATTATTTATACTGGATTTAAGTAGCCAACAGTACTTGCTAATTGGTTATGAACTTTGTATCTCTGGAGCACAGTTGCTATAGACTGAACTGTATCTTAATACTTACCTGATGAAAGTACCATTCGTTGGTGTGGGTCATTATGGTCATTATTGGAGTATTTTGTGATAATAAATACATTTTATTCCGCTCTATATATTAAGCGTTTTCCTGAACTCAACAGCGGTATGAGATCAAGAGGTCATGTGAGTTAGCAACGCGCGCACGTTTATATTGGTTTCACACACCGGTCATCGAACTGAAGGAATACAAATTTCATTCATGCTGATGAAAATGTTTAAAGCTTATACATGTTCATGATATGTACCGGTAAATAATGTGCATATGGAAAGAATCACAGAAAAAAAGAGTAGTTTTGTTGAAAAAAACAAAACATGCGTTAAGCAAAAGGTTAGTTCTAACGGTATTGTTGAATATATGCATATTAGATATCTGTTTTGCTGATCCCTGGTTTGTTAAATATAGTAGGCTGTAATGTGGAACGTGGGTTTGTATATTTTATTGCGTAGAACAAAATGATTTGGTTGTAATATTTCTCTTTCGTGTGTGGAAATTTCTTGAATGTCCCACTATGATTCCTAAAATAACATAATTTGTTTATGTACTATGTACTCTATTGGGTGGAAACATCCTAGCCGATGATGTTTATTTTATGAAAGATTGCGAGACCTGATGTACTTAGTAGCGTGCAAGCGTCCTCATTAATAAGGGTGCAAACTAAAAAAAAAAAAACTTTCCTCCGTATATTTTACCGCACAAGACTATAATAGACTATACTGGCATTAACGGAAACCTATTTAGATCTACTACTGCAATTACGTAAAAACAAATCAGTTACAACATTCAAGGATATATAAGGATATCATATAAGAGACTGTCCATAATGCAAAGGAGGAACAAATTACCCATAATGAAAATATAACGGGAAACCTTAAATAATCCTGTCATCCGTAACTAGGTTATGTATAATCAGCGTGTTGATATTGCTTTGTCATTATCGCTTGACCTAGCGTGACCTCATTCTGGCACATGCCGCGGTGTTGACTTTATGAAACCGCTTATTGCTTAAACTTCTCCAGCTAGGGTGCAAATGATTAAATCGGGTATAGAGAATTTCAATATGGCCACAATAATTGCAGTTACTGTCAAAACAGTCAAAGACAGTCTGGAATATATTTTGCACAACCAAAAAGGCGCGGCCACACCAGGCAGCCGCGCGGCGTCGCGCCTAACTTTGCAGCGCTGCAAGGCCGGCCATACCGAACGCAGTACGTACAGTGCCGTACTTTCTAAAGTACCATTTCATATCAGTTTGCCAAAAAGAAAACTCTTTTCATCTGAGTCATCAAATGAGACCCAGTGATCGGCGCTGTAAAAGTTAAACATTTTTTAATGATGTGTTCAATGATGCATGTGATTAATAATGATTGTGGGTGTCTACATTTAAAATAGAAATTACCTTTCTTACTCTAATGTCAAAGATGTAACTAGTCATGCACACAAGGACAAATAGCATTCCTTTAACCATAACCTTTAATAATTGACAGTTCACTAAAATGTTGTTTTAATTAATTAGTCTAAGACATTTATGTGAAGAGCAAACTTAATTACTTAAGTCAATAGGCTTACCCCAGGACAAAAGCTAAATATGACAGATCGACATTATTTATTATAAGTCTTGGTTTTAATTTACATTCGACATGGAGACCTCGTATAACACACTAGGTTTTTGTGGGTTGTTATTCAATAACTGCATACCTAATTATGATATTTCCTAAATTGTAAGGTATTAATACTGATTGCTCTTAGTTTTGAATGCATAGTGAACATTGATTGTGGGAAATTTGGCGCGTACTGCTGATAGGATAGACCACTTTATGACGTAGGTCGACTTTGCCCGTATTAGTTCAAAATGTATATCGATAATTTTTGGGACGGACCAGGTGGTAGTCTCTCCTGGCGGATCGAGAACAGATCAGGCGAAGGCTCTCCTGGCGGATCGAGCACGGACCATGGCGGAAGGCTCTACTGGCGGATTGAGCAAGGACTAGGCGGCCCACCTCTCCTGGCGTATTGTGGAGGGCACTGGCGGCCCACCTCTCCTGGCGGTTTTTATATACCATAACCATATTACATTTAAAAAAAAGTAGTATTCGTAAACACAAATAATTGTTGTATTATGCTTTTAGACATTTCTTCCAGTTTTTACAGGTCAGGAAACTTAAATTATTAGCCAATCTTTACATGTTGCGTAATTAATGCAGCAGACAACACGACGGTTTTGCTTGGAAATCGTAAAAACAATGTCTACAAACCCAAAATGGGAAGAACAATATGAGATTTCAATAACTATATCCACAGTCCTTTCACTTAGTGATTATCAGGAGAGAAACAACTCAATTAATTAATTAAATTAACTTCTACATAATTTAAAAAAAAAATACATTGTTAACGTTCATATTATTCAACAGCATTATTCAACAGCATTATAGTTTGACCATATTTTTATATTATTTTTCTATTAATCACGTGGACCTATATACTACAACCAATTTAAACTATACGGTTGTTAGCTATATTACTTACTATTAACCTTTATATGTAACAGTATCATGAATGATTGACTTAATATGTTTAAGCATCATACATACTAATCATTAAATTACATAGACTATATATATACCAACAAACAATTAGATAGGGTAGGTAGGGCTAGTTTGCTTATATATTTACATAACTTCAAGATCCTCTATCAACGCATCGATTAATGAAAGGTCACGACCCGTAGATGACGGACATGGAGCGCCCTCGTTTTCTACGTGTTTCGTTGATTTCATTGTCATGAACTTTGAAATTGGAAACAAGATGTAGGCACGCTTTTCACCGTTTGTAAACTAAGAGAAAAAGATACATTTAAATCATTTTATTAATATTATCACTTTCAATCAGATAAATTATCATTATACTTTGCTATCACAGGCGAGGGAATCAAGGGGCACGTGTTAACTGCCCATACACTTTTCACGTTCAAATATGCAATATGCACAGTTTGTTGTATTGGTGCCCTATCATGTCGGTGCCCCTTTAATGCAACATCTTCCGTCCGCTGCCCATGTTTAAAGGTGGGGATGCAATGAGCAGAACCTACCATAAAGTCAGTTTCAATTGGCTCATTTGAACACTTTTGAAATTATGAATGAACACATCCCTGTTGAAGTAACTTCAAATGCAACTATTAAGTTTACTAACATGTTCATTAAATTATGAATCTGTGAGTTCTCGGTGTCACCGGAAACTCATGTAAATTCGCTACTTGCAACCCCACCTTTAATATATTATCATTATTGTCCTGGATGAGATTAGTTTCATACCTCATAATATGATGCCGACGCTTTCAGACGTTGCAGGTACAAATAATGACCGACCAAGCTAATCTCAACACAAATTGTAGATTCCTAAGTTTATGTTAATTTATTGTTAATTGTTATGCAGTCCAATCAGGATTTTTGCAACTTTTCTAATCGTTTTTGCCCTCGAGAACAATCCAGAAATCCTCATACAAAGCGTCTTACTTTGGGGCAGCAACCTGTCAGATTGGAATTTTTTATCCCCCCCCCCAAAAAAAAATGAATAGACGGTCAGGAACATGTGGACATGGTCCAACGCGTCCAATAAACGGGATGTTAATTAAAGGGACTATCTCACGTCTCACGAAGGAATTTCAAATAGGATTTGCCAGTGAGGCAAAACTAATCAATTCTTCATTTCATATTTTATTGATAACACTAAATTCTTGAGGAGCTATAAGGATGTTATTCCTGGTTAAAGATTTTTAGCCAAGTGAAATTTGGGTATAAGCTTCTTACTCATTTGTGATATAGTACCTTTAACTTACGAACATAATAATATGGCCAAAAATATATATATATATTTTTGGCGATGAACCTTTTGTAAAAGAAACTTTGAAAGTAAACTACAGATGGAGACCTATATACTGACGGCAAACACAAAAGTACAAGGTGTGAAATACCTGATCAATTAAAATGTTGTTAACGCTAAGGTTGCCATCAGATATGCCCCTCTCGTTGAGATAGGTCAGTGCCTTCTTTATATCCCTTGAAATGTCCATCTTGTTATTTTGTGACAAAGTGAAGGACTCTCCTTGGCGGACGTTTGAAAGCAAGAATTTTTCCACGGCTGATGTCGTCATAGTAACGATGATGCGATGCCGTCTGAACTCTCCACAAACGCTTTTCAGTAAATCATCTGATCAAAGAAAAACCGATGTTTGCATGGTGATTTTCATATTAGTGTTGTTCGCATTGAAATATTATTTTATGTTTTATATCAGCTAGCTAGCTATATATGTTAAGACGTGCGCTTTCCAAATTCTTTGCAATTTCAAACATAATAACCATCCTTATTCTCCCGTTATAATGGTTTCGTTGACAAAGCCCCTTGCAATCCCGTGTCCATGTACTCTCTAAAAACACCCTGGTTAAATTTAACGAGGAAACTGGTCACCGGTTATCCAACGCTTTCCTGGTTACAGTTTCCTGGTTAAATTTAACCAGGGTGTTTTAGAGTGTACAATTATACATTTGGATGTTTTTTAGTTTGTTAGGAACAAATTTATTAGAATAAATAGAGAACATTTCTGTAAGTATACTTACAGAAATCACATCACGTACTTGTTGCCCGTGTCATTGACAACATTGGTACAATGAACCTGCATCGTTGCAAATGATAATCATAACACATTTTCAACGTTTAAACATTCATGTATTGTTAGTCTCCGAAAAATGCCACAATCCTACCCATTCGTGAAATTATTTGTGCCAATAAGAACATATATGCAACGTTTATTAACGAAAGTGACCACGGTATAGGCCTACCTTTTTTAGTACTTTCTGTAGGATCATGTGCATTGCGTGTGTGCATAAGAGTACTTGGCCCTTGTTCCGAGTTATATTGTCCAGAAGATGAACTGGTCCCTCGCCTCTTGGAGGCCTTGACAAATATCGTGTACAAATAAGGATTCAGGGCTGAATTTACAGGCATGATAAAAACAGCGGTCCATGCGTACACGTCATCAGGAATTGTGACTGCGCCAAATAGAGACAAGGAACCCATGATAATGATCGGCATCCAACATGCCATATCAGTGGCCACAAGGAACGCCATTTTGGTTGCTATGTGCATCTGCTCTTCCATTTGTTTTCTCTGTCGTGTATTCTGCATAGCTCCTTGGAAACCAACGGACTGGCTTGCTTTGAAATATATGGCAATATAGCACAGTAATATTATGACAAAACATATCAAGTTAAACAGGAGAAACACGACCACAGAGAACATCCAGCCAGGTTGGAAATCATTGGTTAGTGGTAAAGCGAGACAGACGCTGGACCTGCCGTAGTAGCTTATCCCAAAGTAGTCAAAAGGGATCAGAGGGACTCCACTGATGCAAAACGCTACGAGCCAAATCATTCCAGCAACAGATAATGAAGACTTAAATCGCAATTTTTTGGAATTAAGTGGGAAAACGATTCCTTGGAAACGGTCTAAAGTAATGACAGTCAAAAACATCACAGATGCTTCACTTCCAAGAACAGAAAGAAATCCCGCGAATTTACAGAGAGCACCAGTCTGCCAGGCTTCAGAATACTGATAATACACGTCTCGGAAAATAATGTCTGCGATTGCAATTATTAACATGTAGACACCTATCAGGAAATCCGCAATGGCTAGGTTTGTTATCAATATCGATTGCGTTGGATTTTTATTATCACGTGGGATTAAAATCTTTAAATCTCTTCGATAAATCCGCCATATAATGACGTACGCGTTGCCGAACACCGCCGCGAAACCGAGAATCCATAAGCCGATCCTTAGAAAGCGGTTTTTCATGAGATCTTTGCAGCTAGAAAATTGTCCGGCTTCTGGTGTGCATGTCTCAACCTCCGTAACAAACTGTATCAGACAACAGAAAAAGAATCTGTCAGAGTACCTGGAAAGAAAAC
>JAODFY010307138.1:0-13523 GCA_027580055.1 Paracaudina chilensis
TAAACAATGGGAGAGGAGCAAATTGGCGATAAGGGTTTTAACTACCATTTCTTTTCTAGGCATAATTTTTTTGTCGCAAATACTCTTATCTTGTTCTCCACTGTCTAAAACTATGGTATGGTTAGTTTTAGGGTCAGCGGTTAGGGAGTATATGAGGAATTAATGTTTTATAATTTAGTGTGCAAGTCAATGAGTTTTTCCCCTATCCTGGCGATCCAGGGTAATATATGCATAGGATCGGATAAATAATATGTTAAAGATTACAAAATGGTAGAACACAATGCAAAATAGATTTATAAATCTAATTCCGACGTCTCGGGTGTAATCCCTTCCACGGTTGAGTTGTCCTTGTGGAAGGGTTATATATATTATATATATATCCAAAATGTATATAACTTGATAATTTATAACAGCAAGTGAAACGAAAGCCTGATTAATAAACAGTGGCGAGGTGAGGGTAATTCATTTTACTCTCACTTATTTTCCCCTAAGGCAACTTTACAATATATACGTCATATGAATATTATTCCCCGAAATTCAATGTCCAGAGTTCCGACTGCCTTTGTTTATGCTTAACAACTCGCATATTTCAATATATATATATATAGCCTTTTTTTTAAATATAAAAACAAGCTTTCTATTTCCATAACACAAATGGTTTTTGATGATTAGTATGACTACAGGGCATCATTTGGTCATAAATATAACAATTTCAAATTCAGTCCGCTGGCCTGAAAGGCTCGATTGATTGATCCATTATTGCAATATATGCATTTTTATCTGAAGACTGATATATCACCATTTACGTGAAAGACATGTGGAATATTTATTAATAGTATTACTTAGATACTACCACGAAGTTCGAGTGAACGTTGGTGTTGTGAACCGCCTATATCGTGAATTTCAATCGGGCGGTGTACGATTATATAAATAAATAAATACGTTTACGTTACCACTATAACGTAATCTATGTCGTGTGCGGAATAGACCAGACTATGTGCTACTGTCCACATCATTTTATACACCTAATTATGTCCTCGACATAAGACTGGACGATTGTTGGTCACATGGTATATTCGATAAAAACGCTACGTCACCGACCCGTGAGATGGTGATAATTCAGGGTTCGACTTTAGGTTTACAGTATATACCTATACCGTGCGTATACCGTATATAGTTGTATAACTGTAATCGTACGTATGTAATCTTAATGCCGCACTATAGCTGCAACCTTTGACATTTTTGGCAGACGACACACACGAACGAGCAACAACAAATACGTACGACTATACTTTGTTTTGTTATTATCATCCAAAAGGTGTTCTATAAAACAAAATAATTAATGTTTTTCATTCGTGCAGTAGTACAAATATTTTATTCCTTCAAAGATTGACTCGTTCCATTAAACTGAATGGAACGTTCAATCTTTCAAATCTTTCAAATAGTTGTACGATCGCACTCATAAACATTCATTATGTGTATACAAATATACTGAATGCGCAGAGGAATTGTGCATTATTTTTGCAAAATATTACATTTGGCTTCAGAGGTGAAGATGACATGTCCCATTTAAGAAGCTTCAAAGTTGATATGTCGTCTCAATTTTATCTGAAAGGCGTACGATTAATTAAAATAAACAGTTAAAAGTTACCTGTAACCTATGTCACGCACTGAGAGACATCAGTGATATTGTGACACCCAGACTCTAACTATTTTTACCTCCAAAAGGAGATCGAAACCATTAATTACCATATGAAAAATAAAAAGTTGGGAAAAAACGATATACTATATTAATCATCATAATACATCGACAAAGATATTGATTTCAAAACCGTGTATTCAGAATTCTACAAATGAACTAGAATGAACCAATGCACTGCAACAACTGTCTTTTATTGCTTTGGGTTCATCAAGGCATCGAACTCTCTATATATACAAGTATTTTACAGGGATTATACATATGGGATACATATCGGAAACAGATCCCTTTCTTGTCACTGCTTGTAAAGAAAGTATAGTAAACCTTCTTGTTATTTACGAAGAAAGAAAACGATAACGAACGAAAGCGATCTTTCTAATTGACTGTAACATACACTTTCTCAAAAGGTTAATCGTGCATTCATTCAGCACGGTGTGATTCCGATTTGGTACGTAATGATAGTTGAGATGCATCTGGGGCCTTGTTCGTGCCAAGTTTACTCGTGAAACTAAGAACATTAAACTGTTTAGCGGTGTTATAGGCTACTTGATATATGGGTATTTTTCACAAAGAGAACAAAGGGGACATTATACTGTTCGATACTTGGAACAATAAAGTTTACAAATTAAACTTAACCAATGTCACGCACAACATATTAAACGGGGGTGGATCACCAGACTCTTTGCAAATTGCCAACAGTATAGTCGCATACATGAGGTTGACATGTACTAAGTAGTAAAAGCAAAATTTGTATCACTCTAGGCATCCCAGCTTCCTGTTACCTGAGGTGGTGATCTTTTACTCCACCCCCCTGTCCCACCTCTTCAAAATAGGAAGATGCTACACCAAACCAATATTATTTTACAACGTGCCATGTATATAGAAACTCATTGCAGCATTTAGCCATTCATCTAATCCAGTGCCGGATTTACGGTGGGGCCAACCGGGGCCCAGGCCCCGGGCCCCACATTTGGGTGTCCAAAAATGGAGGCATAAGATGCCTTTCCGTCCGTCCGTCGATGGTCAACATATACAATATGGACCTTTGGTTCGGAACTCCACACTGAACAAAAGTTGTCTTTACATAAATAAATGGGGCCTATAAGGATGCATGGTCTTTATTCTACGGCATTTGCGTAACTTGTCACACACGTGACACAAACCCCATAAATTCAGACACTTGGGAAGGGGAACGTTTGCGGGAATATATTTCTCATATGGAAAACGGAATATTGATTCCTGGAGGTGCATTAGAAAAAACAACGTAAAAACAAAAAATAGTCAATTTCCAGAACATGAGATTTCAAATTTGAAAATGTTTAGATGCCACTTCCAAGGCCTGAGAAGTGCCATTTACAGCGATCTGGAAAGCTTTTCCTTCTTGCACGTGCATATGTAGGCGCTCCGCTTAGATAGTGGGCCTAATCGTGAAAGAGCCCCCAAACTATTCTTGCCCCGGGCCCCCCACAAGCTAAATCCGGCTTTGATCTAATCACAATACCATCTTATATAGCCCCATCAATCAATTACAACTATGGCTGATGTTGTTGGAACAAATCCTGTTAACGTCACTGTCGCATGCTTTTCCCATTATACACATTTACAACATAACATAACATATTTTCAGAAACCAAAGAGGCAAATTGCAGTCTCGTGTATTTGTTCTGCAAGTTTAAAACAAGTATGAGGCTGTAAGGGGTTTTCGAACCACGAGTATACTAGTCTCACTTGCCATATGGGGGTCTCGAAATGTAAAATATTCCAATATAGAATTGCTTCGTGTCTCAGCATTGAATCACAATGGATATGATCTATTCAGTTCTGGTCTCACGGTTCTAGGGATAACGCGTTAACAAGCTTAATTGCTTTACATGTATAAATTATACAATTAGCCTAATTAATTAGCATATTTGCGCCCAAAACCGAATCAGTTTGAGAACTTCTTGCCCCGCTACTCACTACCACATTTTGTCATCGTAGGTCACACGGTCTGGATATAACGCGCTCCCCATTCCACAGAGAGACACGTCATGTTGACTACCTTCAACTAAGTCTCCCTTTGATCGAAACTAGGCTACTTAGCCTAACACGCACGTTTAAGAATCTCAACGGTTGGCTTTACCTTTGTTATTGTTCGGAGTTTTAATATGACAGTTTGTTTCTTTATTTATATCATAACCGTTTTTTGTGTGACTTATCGGCAAAATACAATTTTTATTCATATTTAGTCTCATTTTTATAAATAAATATAGGGCCTACATTTTGTTTGATAGGGCTATGCTGATTAACGGCTACGAATATCAAACTATAAAGATGAATAGACTGCCGTCGATAATTGTTATTTTTATCTGAAATGAAAAATTGTTTCCACCATAAATGTCACGTGATACTGAGTTGTTGAGGGAGACACTGACAGATTAGGGGAGATGGTAATTTAAGGTAGAGTGTGCATTGTTTACATTAAGACACTTACACCTTGGTTATATTCTACAGTTTGTCAGTAAATCGAGGCACTTATACTTCAATTGTGAACACAAAACCGTCATAAGGTCATCCATATAAGATCGATATACTTCGCCGTATATGCTGCGATAATACAAACAACGAGTCCACAGTACCCCGAATGTTATACAACTATATATATATATAAATATCACTATATATATATATATATATATGTAGTTCTGTCGTGGTAGCCTGATATATATGTACATATTAAGAAATTCTGGTCATTTTTTGAAAAGTTTGTCATTTAATAGAAGTACAGTTGTTTCTCCATTATCATCCCCTTACCTGTGATCATCCCCCACCTATGAGAAGATATTTCTACCACTGGTACATTTTTCAAACGTTCTTCTTGGTAAAACATCCCATTTTGACATCTCACTTGAGTTGATCCCATCTATACATTGTGAAAAGCGATCATTTACCGAAAACATATAGCGTATTGTTTATAATATCATTTCATATCTGTACCATTATTGTGCAGTCATATATAAGTTGGCAACTGGGAACTTGATATGATTACGTCTTTTGTATATAAACATTCGATCATACTGAATTCCACGCACTAACATATCGTCTTGTTGTTTACAATTTGTTTACAATTTTAAAGATTAAAAATGCTTCATATTCTTATGTTACTTTCTTTCAGGCAGACGACATCTTCGGAGTATACAGTACGTGAAGTTTAAGTAAAAACTGCAACATAATAGAAAAAGGGTAGGTGAAACCTTCAAGTTAAATAATACAGTTTTATTTTCCATGCAGTCTGTGTTATTGGAAATTTCATCACGTCATTCATTATAAGCAAGGACCAGTTTGAAGAAGGTCAAACTTTCATTCGGCCAGTGGAGTTACTTGAAATATGTAATTATGATAGGTATACGTGTGATCA
The DNA here is from genome assembly GCA_027580055.1 of Paracaudina chilensis. Taxonomy (NCBI): domain Eukaryota; kingdom Metazoa; phylum Echinodermata; class Holothuroidea; order Molpadida; family Caudinidae; genus Paracaudina; species Paracaudina chilensis. The sequence continues at coordinate 5,097 of JAODFY010307138.1, forward strand.
GACAAAGCACATGCACTGAAAAACATGCACTCATATTTATGTGATAGGCTAAGTATCATAAGGTATGTCGTCGCAAACGACACATTACGTCTAATATTCTTCTTTTTTTTGGCTATGCAGACCAAATTCTTAATGATTAAAACATCACATTAAAGACAAGTCATATATTTAGGCTAAAACTTTTGTAATATCTTTAATAATATATAACCTTGTGATGAGCTGAGCTTATGGTATTTTACCCTTACGGGATAAATAATCTTAGATTTAATTTAAGACCGACGATAACGTCATAAAGTAGGCTAAGCAGACCACGCGGAATGAGTGACATATGATAAAACCCAGTGGGAACTACTTTGTCCAGTGGAAAGGGGTGCAGCACGTACAAAATCCGTCTTTTCGGGGGGGGGGGGGGCCCAGAAATGACAAAGTATTTTCAGACCCGTTACTGGCTTATTTTATGCAGTACGCGGACTCGTCACTGTGCTACTTGCCGGCGTTTTCCGCCAGCTAGCGGGTGCGGAAAACACCTCCCGGGCTTACGTCACATCGGGATTTGTTGAGAAAATATATCTAAATAAAATATTGCGGGCGTAACGCATTGGGAAATAAAAATTAAGAAAAAAATTGGTCCAATCTGGAAAGGGGTGAAAAACTAAATTTACCGCGCAGCTTAGACCGAGCCAAATACATGAATGGCAATAATGACAATAAACATGATTATCAATGATTTACCATGATATAAACAACACGGCATGTAAAACAATTATCATGAATTTCATGATGTATCATGGTATAAACAACACTGGAGCATGCACCTAAGAGTCAAGGAACCTAATGTGATTTCTAAATTGAGCGTGTAACCTGCAAACAGTTAATGTAGCAATTCGTCATTTTACCGCGCTTTTACAGACCCGTATGACCAAGTCGAACGAGCATTAACAGATGCGTCTGATTTGGCAGAGAAATCATTGTATTTATGAGCCATAAATTTCAAGAGTACCTTAAGTGTCTATCTATGAATGCGAATCTTTTTGGGATCAGCTCAACCGCACCACTTACAAGATTGGTTGTTATTGGTTGCTTGATTTCTCCAGTTTACGTTGAGTTTTAGGGGACTATAGAACTTGGAATTTTTTGTTAGTTTGGGATATGTTTTGATTAATGTATGATTACGGATTTATTATTTATTTGATTTTCGTTAACTATTTTTGTTATTATCAGTCATTTTCTTATCGTGCATCAGACGTTTTCCGAGCATTGTTATTCATAATGTAACTACGCCCAATAGACCAATCAAAGGTAACCTTGTATAACGGTGCGCGTCGGCCCTTTGGGATCCTTATACGATACACTCAATCGCAATATCTATATAAAAATAAACTGTTATTGCACAACACACAATTACGTCCCGTCATGGTAAAACATACACTATAGATACAAACAGACATGAACAACATGCTGACAATAAAAAAATATTGAGTTTTCAAAATAGTTTTAAATTTTTGAACCGTCTGAGCAATTTCGACATTGTTTGGGAGTCTAAAGGTGGAGCGATTCATAAAGGAATGAACGCTTGTAATATATGATTTGGTACCGGTAGATGTTAGTGTAGCTACGGCAAAGTGATTCTATCTCGGTTAGCTTATAGATTAAATTAAGGGTCGGGAAGGACACATATCCTCATTAACGATCCCGTACCACATATACCAAGGCGGCCAGATATGGCCGTGGATGAACACCGGCTTTTCAGCCTTTCCTTCTCGATCAAGTGTACATATGATAAACGAGGCAGGCATTCCTTGACCACTTTCTCAAAGTATGGGGAAGTGGAAGTAACTTATACCCACTGTGTCGAACAACCAGGTCGAACAGCCATGTCAAACAACATGAAGCTTACGATACCCATCAACTACTGCCACAAGGCTTTGACCGAGATTCGAGTGGTGTTTTAGGCCAATTTTATCGGGCAACAAATTTTCTTTTTGTAAGTGTTGTTATTTAATATAGCACAGGATATTATTTTGAAGATGGCAGCGTAGATGATTATGTCGATATAAGTGTGTTGACCTATCGCATCACCGCAAAGTGTAAACTTTCACATTTTATTATCTGCCGAACAGAACAAGATGTCTATAGAGGCTAATGTCGGTTCGTTGCATGTAAAAAACGAGTAAAAATCTCAACACAGGATAGATAGAACATTTGAAGAAATCAATTCTTTTGAGTGACAAAGAAAGCAAAAGCTACTGGGTAAAATGTGCAACTGTGACATCACAAATGTTGCCATATGCTTAATTGAAATTAGAATTTAGAATTTATTTTATTTGAACCAATACTAACCAACCAAAAGTATTATTGTGGCGGGAGAGAACATTTACTCCTCCAATTAGTCACTGGACTATTCTTTAAAGGTATACAGGTCTGGCCACAAATGAATTAAACAGACTTCCACATGAAGTTCCAAGCACAACAGCAAATGAGCTGACCAGTCTAGCAGATTTGTAGCATATACCGTACTCGGGCGAGAATTGTTTTTAATTGCCGGTATAGTCATCTCGATATTATTGAGAGGCGTAATAATTTATTCCATGTCATTATGGCATGTGTATAGTCGTGTGCTAAGACCATGTGTCACGTTACAATTTACTATATTGAAATATTGGGCAAGTATACATCGCGACTATTGAATGTGTACAATATCTTAATAATAATAAGATATATATATATAGACTGTATCCCCCGAATGTCGGATGTGGACCTCTCCGTGATGCTTTCATGTCTGTCTCTTGCCTCTCTCGCCCAGGTTACGCTCATATATGCTATCAGATCATCTCTCCATCGCCTCTTTTGGCCTGCCTTTCTTTCTCTTTTCTATTCTTGGTTGCCAAACTTCATGTCCAGCCCGTATCCACTTCTCTTTCTGTCATTTTCTCTATTATATACATTTTACTCCAGTTTGGTGTCGTATGTCGCCACATATAATTCTATCATTCCGTGTGATTTACAGCATGTGCCTTTCCATTGCTCTCTCTCTCTTTGAGCTTTTTGAAGTTTGCGCTTCGGAATATTTGGTGTATTCCATTTCTCTGCGCCGTATAAAATATATAGCCCATTTAGTTTAGCAGATGCGTTTAGCAGATGCGTTCATGGACACCCGGAGGGTGGTTCGCCCCCTCCTTCCCATATGACCATTGTTTTAAATATATTAGCATTGCTCAGCCAAATAACTTTTTTCCAGGACAAGTGAGGATAATATGCATAGCTTGTATAGATACAAACAGTTAAGTAATGGGGCACTGGCTAAACAAACTATTTGTTACCTATTTTGTTACCTCTTCCAACCGAACTAACACTAGTTGTTGAATAAGATCAATCCAATAGCGTGTGACGTTTGACCAATTTAAAAGTGAGTGGGCGCTGCAAATTCAAAGTTTTGCTGTGCCACGTAAACGCCAGTTATTGAATAAGACCTACCCAATAGCGTATGACGTTTCACCAATTTAAAATTGGTGGGTTGGGGTAGTGCGCGTTACAAATTCAAAGTATTGTTGTGTCATGTATAATGAATCTCGAGCCGAAGGAGGAGGGGGCAGAAGATGCTCCCCGTGGACCGGGTTCAATTAGAGGGCCATTTGTGATCACCAAAAGACGGGCGTGGTTAATATGAATGACGTCACTGCCATGTCGAGGAATATGTCCATGTTGTATACTGACATATTATATGTAGCGAATAGTATGAATAGAACATATAAACAGAATATATTTGTCTGTCGAGTTGGTAGGCTTTTATTTATGCATGTATTTACCAATTGTTTGACCTGGTGGTTATATCATGCGTTAGACAGTTGGGAGTTCGAATCCTGGCCGATTATTGTCATAAAAGGAAATGTACAGAGTAATGAAGTGAAGTCCTTTGGGCTTAGGAAATTGTGCCAGTTAATTCTTGTTTTGGTCGACCTATAAATATTAATAGGTTATACGTACTCCCATGTGAATTTCCAATTTCCAAAACGTTGTCCAACGAATCGAGTAACTTAGCCTATATCTATAGTCTGTATTGTTAGGCTAGTCTGGTTCTCATAAACGCATGCGAATCCGGATGCGCTGCATAACGCTACATTTGCCGATAAAAAATTTCGCTCCCGGATCAGAGCTGCTATAATAATAAAATGATTGTCAAAATATTGTATATAACAATCGCAGTATTTCTGCCCCAAAACACAAAAATAGCAACTTTTAATTGTCACTTGGTCTTTAAACCTGACCCGCGGTATGATCTGCCCCATATCTTACCACGGTATTATCCGAATGACATTTTGAACGAATAATTGATCGTATATTCACCATAATATTAGGGCTATAACATTAATCGTTTGGCATTATGCTGATGGACGAGGTATTTAATTGACTGGTCTTTGATATTCGATGGTTAACTAAATATTTCTATTCGTCACAATTTCCTCCCAAATAAAGGGACGGAAATGAAGGTATATCGATCCGAGGAATAAAAATGCTCTTGATAAATGAACTATGCCGTATATCGTCCTAGTAACATTTTAATATTGTTACCAAATATTGTGCACTATAGTAGCAACAATTGAGGTCAATAACATAATATAGTATTTTTTTTTTATGTGCCACGAGGTTATGTCACCCACAGTATGCATGATCAGCACATAAGGCATAAGCACAGAAAAAGAAAACGGAGGTCATTTTATGTGTCACTTCTTGCAACGCTTAGCAATTGTCGCATTTGGTCTGCATACAATGTTCTTTAAACTCGTCTGTTGTTATCCCATCAAAATAGTCTCTATTCTGGATCGCGCCTGTAACGATTTATATGAATTTCTATCGCCATCGCTGAATGATAAATATATCAGCACAAATGAAATGATAAAATGAGATAATATCAATTCATTGTCCAAAGTAACAATTTGTTCTAAGAGGCGTTCCATCCCTTATATTGAGGCGTAAAAAAAGGTATAATAATTGATGCGATGTTATCGCGGACTATTTTATGTTAGTCTGGAATCGCCTATATAACGACGATCAATAAAATAGAAGAGTTCATTTATAACAATTTATAAACAGTTATGGCATATTAGTCTGTTTTTTTGGCCTGGCACAAAAATATGTACTACCTTGTTGTTCAATGTTGTTAATGTTTGGTAAAGCCTGAAATGTCGATATCGTAATTACCTTAACATATTACCATCGATAATACACTCTGTTGCACATAAAATCTAATTTTGGTCTTGTGTTTTTCAATCATTATTACTGTGTGTTTTCATAACCACTGGGGGAGGCATGCAGGTGTGGTAACTTTTAAAACATTTATAATGCGTGGTTACAACGGTCATGATATTGTTAAAACAATACTTGTGGGAAATCGAGTAATGAATTCGAATACTCTGTTGGCATGGTTATGTTATATATGTTTTCATGATTTTACTGTGGAAGGGATTTAGGTGGGTAACTCTTGAAACATTTATGTTGCATGATGGAAATGGCATATGGTTTGTAGCCGGTTCCAAGTCATTCCGTTGTTGACTTACTGGTTGAGAAATCAGGAGTCATAAATTCGAATTGTAAAAGTTGGCATGATTACTATATTTTCATGATCACTGGGGGAGTCATATATAACATTTATGATGCATGGACATGACATATGGGTTATAACCGGTAATTACCGTCATGCTGTTGTCGAGCTACTGTGTGTAAAACCGGAGTCAAAAACCTATTTAAAATTTGGCGTTATTTCAAATTTAGAATGTTAAAAAAGATATTCTACCAGCCTAGAAATTCATTTCAGAAGGTTTCATCTAGGCTTCCCTTCTCCATGAACACTTCATAAACATTCCATGCATGTGGGATCGCGTTTTACTTTGGGACTACTACTCCCATCCCATCCACCCCAACCCCACATCCCCTCCCACCCCGTCCAATATCTAATATGCGACGACGTGAGAGGGAGAGATTATATCTCCCGAACTTTTCAGGAGCGTTATTCGCAATTTGATCAAGAACTCAACTTTCTTTACTGTTTGAAAACTCTTAACATTTGAATGGAGCGTGGACTGGGATAACCTGCTTCAGCCGTGGGATATCTTTTCCTTAAAATATCCAATGTTTCTGCGTTGATTTACTCTTTGGCTGTTATTTAATGGTCCCTCCGGTTTTATTAAAATATGAAATTATTTTCATATCCTGCAAAGTGTTGTTGGTTTTCTCGAAGCTATGTAACTTACAACAGGAAATGAGATTATGAGGCAAACTATATTGGTTTGCTGGTCTATATAGCAAATACATATATTTGCGGGGGAGGTGTGACTACGAGGGCGAGTCAAATATCAGTATTTAGTCGATTAAAACAATAATCCTGTCAAGCTCATATAAACGAAGTCGCCTCGCAGCAAGAGTAGCAGCAAATATGAATAAGAAACAAATGACGAGTTATAAAAATTATGGATAGCTTGAAGGTTAAGACACATTGCAAACTACCTCATTCAATGTAATCAAATTTACGAGACATTGTGCAATGTAAAACGTTACCAAATAACGACCACACATATGACTAGTAAAATTGACAAGAGGTTATGGGAGGTCGTGGGTACATGAGTCATTTTAAAACTGTACTGATGTACGGTTCCTCGCTTTCATCGGTAATTACTGACGTATGTTAACATGTCTTTTACACCCTAACCGTAACCTATATATAAGTCAATACTGTGTTATCGTGTTACACTTTAATCGGTAGTTACTGTGTATCCCATCCCATCCCACTGTGTGTACGTGTAAATATATCATTCATATTTTGGCAGGGACAAAGAATCTTCAAAATGGCATGAATCAAATTTACGAAATGCTATGAAAGGTAAAATATTAAAATGTGCCACAAATATGTAAATCATAGTATAATTTACGAGAGGTTATGGGAGGTCGAGGGTCCATTAAATACTTTAGTGTTGTACTGTTCTCATGTGAATATACCATGCGTATCGTAGCGGGACAGGGAATGAATATTTACGTTATGAAAGGTAAAATAGTACAATTGTATGTAATCCAGTAAACTTTATTAGGTTATGAGGTTATACGGATCAATCATTTTACAACTGTGCTGTAGTCCTACGTATCATTTAACATGGCAAAGGCACTAAGGCAGGCAATATTATTGGTGTTATGAATCAAATTACTTGATGTTATAGAAAGTAAAATATTACAGAGGTACCTCAAATGTTATAGAAAGTTAAATGTTACAGAGGTACCTCAAATATACTCAACTTCAAGGGAGGTTATGAACCGAAATTAGACGTGATTTCAAAAATCTATTAACCCCACAACCAAAAATGTTGTTGCAATGGGACTTTCATTATCGAGTTTAGTTTTTCCTCCTCTTTGTTATCAGACAATTTTATTTTTCACTGGACTTTTATTATTCAATTCAATTTATTTCGCATATACACATACAGTACATTTAATAGTAAAGCATGAATAAAATGCAAAAAAACTAGAAAAAAAAAGTTTATCAAAGTTTAAAGCGACCTTAAAAGAAAGAAAATTAATGCAACTTATATATTTATTACACGAATATTTACACATATTTCAACCAATTTACCTATCAATCAAAATATTACACCTCATACTCAATAATATCATATTCCTTTACATACCATACTGCCTATGTACTACTTATATACCGGTATACCTTAAGAAGTTCACCGCTTTTCCTTATATCATCATACAGCATCATACGGCCTATATAAAGTATACTTACCATAAGGCATATGTTATACTCTTCCGTATATGTCATATATAGTAGCAGTGTATTCTCTAATGGAATTGTTATATATGAGAACTCTTCGTTTTTATAACTGCTAATAATCCCACATGTTACTACAACAGGTAAGATCATTCTAATTTATGATCGTATTTATTAATGCATGATTTAATTTTCTTCAACAAGGTAATAAAAAAATAATAGCCTAATTTAGCTTTAAAATTATTGTACCTCCTTTCAATTAACAACGATGTTTTTTACATAGTTATAATGTTTGAATGTTTATGAATATACAAAAAGAAAATTGCCGTTTGAATAACAACCCCCCTTATTTTAGAGCAGAAGGGGTTGCCTCCCCTTGAACTCTTTTCACTTTAAAATGTCTGTGTGAATCAATGTACAGTATTCTAGCCGCGAGGTGCGTCAGAAGCATCAGCTTTTACTTAATATTAAATTGTGTGAAGTGACTTAATTGACTAAATTAAAATTGAATGCTTGCCCGAATCTGTCGCCGAATGTGGATCTGTTGGTGCCCGACAGTATTTTTTATTATTTCATCGCCCCGAAGGGGCAGATGAGATATTGTAATTGATTTGCCATTAGGCCTATAAACACTATTGCCTATCACCATAGCAACGGTTGCCATGGAA
>JAODFY010307249.1:0-13521 GCA_027580055.1 Paracaudina chilensis
CATAATTCTAGTGAAAGTAGGGATGAAGCATAAAATGTTCGAGAATATATGTTTGGAGTATATGTTTAGAGTCTAGACCCATCTGCAGGTGTCCTGTAATGGAAAGCAAAGGGAAAACAAATAATTCCTAGAGAGCAAGCATGGTTAATGTCAATTTGGTATAATTCCAGTGGACGAACATGGGACCCAGGACCTCGCCATTCTACCGCCTCTACTTCCAGAGATGCAAAGAGGGTACCGACCGTACGGCACTCCTGTCAGCCAGACTGCAAATTATGTGGGAAAGCAATTAGTTCATACTGTAACCAAGAAAACACAAGTTGAGCACACTGGAATGGATTTGTAGCCTACCATGATTGTTCCGGAATGATCCATGAAATATTATGTTGAAATATCAGGGAGAAGAAACTTGGAAATGTGAATTTCCAAGCTACCTGGAAGAAAATTTTCTGTCCTTGCTAGGACTGTCGAGCCGCCATTTTGAAATTCAAAATAACTAGTCGCACTCCAGTAAGTTTATTTATAGTACCAACGAATTTTTCGTATCAAAAACCTATGCTTGGACACCAAAATAGACTCCTTATTACACATATTCCAAATTTAGAATCATTTGTCTGAATTCAATGAGAACAGCTTTTAGGGGGTAGGGGTAACTTTTGTGGACACGTGACGCTACTGTAACTATATGCTGAGCGTGAACATGAATATGAACCATGGAGTGATCGAAGGACTTAATTAGGGAACTTTTGGCAGAATATGGTCATTTTATCTGCACAATTGTGCGTACGCGAGTTGAATGAAATGTGAACAACTTTCAGACTTTAAGGTTTTTTCACAGCAACTTACCTGAAATAAGGCATTTTCCATATGGAAAACTGAATTTAACCTGCTGAATTTTGCCAATTTCATATCAGTCATGTTCAAACATTATGAATAAATGTTACATCAGCATCTATTGCTGACTGTCTGTGAGTTATTCCAGGAAATCTAACTTTTGTCTTTTTGCTTCATTGACATCTGAACATATTAACATATTTACCTGTAGAAAAAAAGTGGACCTGGTCCAGAAGTGTTACCCAACTTTTTTCAATGTATCTTGATGTATGGAACATGAAAATGCTAAGTTTGGCTGTACAAGAGAGATGGACACGAAAATCACCCCAGAGCCCATACTATTAGTGTTACTCGATTGTGTAGGCCTAGCGTTATGAAAACGAAACTCGCTCGATCATTAACAATGGTAACTCGCCAAAAAATAAATGGGAAGAATTAGCTTCCGTTCATGGCACCAATTTTGCCAATCTCGCCTAGTCCTTGTGATATGCTAGGCGGCCAGGGCCTAAAGTTTTATGGTATAGGTCACACTACGAATGAATTGTATTACTATAGGGGTAGGCCTAGGCCTTACTTAGCGTAGGCTGCATAGGAAAAACCTCAAATTTTGCCGATTTTTGCTTCTTTTCTAAAAACTATCACACCACTGGTCATGAAACTCTTAGAAATGACAGGATAAATTCCTTTTAAACATATTCCTTGCACAAAATATTCAAAAACTTATTTTTTTTTAAATCGAGGTCATTCTAGTACAGGTTTGCTTCCGGTACCCTGTGATACACAATTCACGTATGGGACTGATCCCGAAATGTCCATCTCCTTATGAAAAATTACCTCTCGTCGGGAGGAAAAGTCAAATAAAATTTTCTTTTTGGAATAAAGTTAGCCACCATTTCATTGGGCACTGATTAGGCATGTCAGTTTTTTCAACAATTAATCAAAAGTGATGAAAATTGATGTTTTCCGGAGAAGTTCTTCTTCAAGTGTAGTGATATCAGGGCACCGTAATAGGGTGGCAAAATATTTTTCGCAGGACAGGTTGCGCAAATTTGCGCATCCATCACTGCAATTTTTTTTTACGCACAACGTTACTGTGCTCTATATACAGAACTAATATGACTACCGTTGAAGAAGAACCTCTCACAAAAACATCAGTTTTTATTACTTTTGAGTAAATGTTTAAACAAAATGACATACCTAATCAGTGCCCAATGAAATGGAAGTTAACTTAATTCCCAAAAGAAAATTTTATTTGACTTTTCCTCCCAATGAGATGTAATTTTTAGTAAGGAGACGGACATTTCGGGATCAGTCCCATATGTTTATTGTGTATCCCAGGGTACCGGAAGCAAACATGTACTAGAATGACCTCGAGGTCACTGAAACTATAAAGTCCCGTATTCAAATCTGTGATGTCATAGTGACAAATTAATAACAATTCTTAATGTATTTCTTTGAAAAAATAATTACCTTTGGCTTTTATTAAAAATGATTTGAACATTGTTTTTCAAAAATGAATTAAGCAGGGCTTAACATACAGTTACCTGAATACGTGTCGCTCATTTGTCCAATACTTTTTGTTATGAAAATAGGGACAACATATTATAAAAAAATATATATAAAAACTTGGAATGAATTTGTCACTGTGATGTCACATTTCATTTCATTTCATTTATTTGTTTCTTCACAACATCTTTTGATATATTTACAAAATATATATACATGAAGTATGACATTAATTCGTAATAGCAATAGCGCAAAAGTAACTATTAATATTAATGTTGTGAATGGAAGTGTTTTACAAAAATGGGCTTATCAAGGTAAAACACTCCCTTTTATTTATGTATTAATTATAATAATAATAATTAAATGGTTATAATAACAACAATAGGGATAATAATAGCAATAATATTATTAATAATGTCCCCCCCCCCCCTTTTACAACTTTTATCCCTTTCCCTCCATATAAAGTCTATACGTTTCCCTACTTTCCTTAATTTAAGCGCGTTTAGTTACTTCTATAATCCCCTCCTTTTAAGTGCCGCCGATATACCTCTCAGTATGGACGGTTAACGTATTAGGTAATCCAGTTGTTTTTCAGTCCCTTCCCTGTAACTAAACGCGTTACTGCATCCTTATAATCACTGCAGCAAAGCGATATATTATTATCTCTGTCCAAATGGCCTATTACAGTAGTTGAAACAGGGATGGCAAATCCATTGAAATTAAAAGATTTGCGTAGCGTTTGACATGTACTGTGTCGACCACCGATTACAGTAGCCTAGATAAGTTTAAGGATAGGCCATGAGGCTATTTGGATCAGCAACTAAAATACGTTTTTTAACTCATAATAAGAATGTATATAAAACAGTGAAATGAAAAGTAGAGGAATGATTATAAAGTTAGGCTTTTCTCCCACAATCTGTGAGTATCAATATATTGTAATCGTTTTGAAAGGTTGAAGTTACCTAAAAGTTACGAGAAAAATGCGATCTGCGAGCCGCGATTAGTACCACACGCAGGCCAGGGAGGAGTTGCTTTTTAGAATATATACAGTATGTGTCAGTCGATGTTGTGTAACAAGCTTTCGTACTGTAATTAAAACGAGTCTGTTCTTAAACTACTCGTAAGTTGGGTAAAACTTTCAGTTCATATATTAATACAATAAATATGTTGTACGAGTCCGCCCATGTTGTTTCAATTTGGTCACAGAAGGTTGTTCAAAAGCATTTTTTTTCATGGAAATTTCTGTACGTAAATTTATGCCTTGTCCCATCCCTCAGTCTGAATCAATACAATCAGCTCTTTTTGACACTCTTACAAACAAGCCTTTCCAAACACCTTTTTCTGGATAAAATTCTCGACAAGACCAAAATTCTTCAACTCACTCAGCAATTGCACGAGATGCTTCATGCATTCACCATCTGGTGATTTAACATTGGACATCTTACACATAACGGTTTCCACGTTCTTTAGAATATCCTATTAGGATGGCTCAGTCTCTGTCAACGAAGGACACAAAAGCACCTGTGTCTTCAAATAGGGTAAGGACCCCTCCAGTATTAGATGAAGAAAATGGTGTTCTTTTGGCCATGCAACAAAGATGTACTTGTTGTACCATTGTATTCTTTCGCAGCCTTCAATCCCTGATGGTCCACTATCTTCCTCTCCGTCCATTTCACCCAAGAATTCTTCGGCATCTTCTATGTTCAACACATCGCTGTCATAATCATATCATCATCTGGTTTCATATTGAAGGATGTTCCATCAGTGTTGTACCACCTTTCACAATCAAAGTATACCTCTGTGTTGTATATATCTTCACCAGAATGATAAACACTCCATTCACTTACTTCGTTTGTTGACTTCTTAACATGAACAACATACGTACACCTCCAGTTTCCTTTTATCTTCAAGAAATTCATTTGCAGCTATCAGCGACTTTGCAACCAGAAGATCTAAACCCTTCAGTGTATTTATTCCCCTTTCAACAGGGTTTGTGAGGTGTACATGTGATGAGCATAACTCGGAAATTGAATATATGACTGTCATGACATTTCTGGAACCAATAGGTTTTGCTGTATAGCCAACAATCAATCACCTGATAAAACATCAACTATCCTGAAAAAATCATTGTGAGTCTTTAATCCCTGAAAATTGCACATTTTTCCTTGATGCTTTTTGAGAATTTTCAAAGGGGCCACATTCCACAATAAAAATGAGATGTACTGAAATTTATCCAGTCTACTGGACAATATAAGTTATAATAACAATAAGGTGATGACATATTTCTCAGAAATGAGCTTCCAAAAAATGGCAAAAATTCTTGAAAATTCTACTATAGTGAGGAGACCAAATTTTGTTCAGCCTTCAAAGTGGGTGCATTAGCCATTATCTAATAAATAATTGACATATATGGATCTGAAAATTATGCACTTGTAATTGTCTGGCCAAAATGAGAAACTTGGTCTTTTGAAATGTGTCTAATTTTTTAGTAAATATTTGTGAGGCTTCTTTAATGGATAACTAATCGTGTGATTACCACCTGGGTTGGTGCTACAATGGGTTTAGGGGTTATAGACAGGTCTTTAATAGTTTGGACACTCAAAGTTTAGATTTGTGTGCCCTGGAGGGTTCAAAATGTTTTGTTGCATTGTAATTGCATCACTGGGCACTGAAATTTCAGAGCCAACGCTTACTCTGGTGATCGCTCATGTGTGGTGGCTATAACACTGTTGAAGCGCCAGTTGAGCACCTGTGTTCCTGGCCGTACCTCATATCAGGTTTTTTATTCTTACAGGAGATGGATGGTCTTACCACTTACTCTGAGAGAACAAAGAAGCGGAAAATACGGAAATTAGTGGACGAACATTTAGTTAACATTGAGAATGCAAGTTCTGGGGATGTTTCAGAAAGCATGGTTGAATCTCCAATTACTGAACATTCACAGTATGGTAGGACTAGCAGTGCAACTGCATCACCAACCTCACCTAATAGTAATAGTAGTTCATCATTCTCAAATGTTAGAACTAGGAATCCTTCACACCCTAGTCCTTCGGAAGATGAAACTGAATTACCAGAGGACTGCAATGATGATTTTGAAACTATAGATTTTCAAAGTGATGGACTCAGCTCCAGCGATACTGATGATTCAAGCTCTGACAGCGAGTCTGAAAACTTCAATTTGAGAGAACAGTTGGCTGCATGGGCATGCAATTTCAATATTTCCCATGCAGCTTTGTCGGCATTACTGAAAATTTTAATTCTTGCCCATCTGAATCTTCCGAGTGATCCCAGATCTCTTCTGAGCACCCCAAGTCCAATAGAGATGCACATTAAGAATATTGCTGGTGGCTCCTACCTACATATTGGCATTGTTACATCAATAACAGCCAGATTAACTCAGTTCGCCAAGGATTTTTCACTCAGACACAGTAACATTACAAAATAACACTGATGGGGTTCCTCTCTTCAGGAGCTCAAATGTTGCAATGTGGCCGATTCTTGGGAAAATTAAAAACTGTGTCCCTTTTGTCATCGGTTTATTTTCAGGTAAAACGAAACCTGGTTCTGTCAATGAGTTTTTGACAGATTTTGTTGATGAGATGTCAAAAGTTGAAGTTGATGGAATCATATTCAATTCAAAGCATTACCCGGTTTCTCTAGATTCTGTTATATGTGATGCACCAGCAAGGGCATTCGTTAAATGCATCAAAGGCCATACAGGGTACAGTGCATGCGAAAGGTGCACTCAAAGTGGAGTGTACAGACAAAATCGAATGACATTTCCTGAGTGTGAAGCTGGAAAGAGGACAGACTCTTCTTTCAGAGAGATGACAGATGAAGATCATCATATCCAACAATCTCCCTTATGTGATCTCAAGTTGGATTTAGTTTCAAGCTTTCCTCTTGACTACATGCACCTTGTGTGCCTCGGAGTTGTGAGACGATTGTTACTGTTGTGGAAGGAAGGACCCTTGAGTGTTCGATTATCAGGGAATGTTATCAATACCATTTCGCAGCGCCTCACAAGTTTTCAGAGTTATTTGCCGAGAGAATTTTCGAAGAAACCAAGATCTTTATTGGAAATTAAGCAATGGAAGGCCACTGAATTTCGTCAGTTCCTCATTTATACAGGTCGTGTTGTATTACGTGGACATTTGGAGAAAAATCTGTACCAGAACTTTATGGCACTCTCGGTTTCCATCAATTTACTTCTGAATTCTTCTCTGTACAGTTTGCATCTTGATTATATTGAGAAACTTCTCATCATTTTTGTCAAAAACTTTGCGGTGTTGTATGGCGATGCATTTGTAGGATACAATGCTCACAGTTTGATACATATAGTGGACGACGCTCGTAAATTTGGCCCACTTGACTCGGTTTCAGCTTTCAGCTATGAAAATTATTTAGGACAGTTAAAAATTATGGTGAGAAGACCACAGGATCCATTGTCTTAAATTTTTCGTCGCTTGAGAGAGAAAGAGCAGAACATTTTTGTGGGGAATGTGAAAGAAAAAAGTTCGTTCAAGAAAATGCATCAAGGAGGTCCGCTTCCTGCTGGTTTCCATTTGTTTACACAATATAAGCAATGTATTGGAGAGAAGTTCTTTATTTCTTGTCATAGAGGAGACAACTGTTTTGGTAATGATGATGACATCTTTCTCATCAGAAACATTCTGCATTCAAGGGAGCGCGGAACCCTTGCTGTAGTTGAAAAATTTCGCACAAAGACACAGTTTTATACCAGCCCTCTAAATTCATCATTGTTGAACACTTTTGTTGTGAGTCGGCCCGAAGGACAATTTTCAGTCATCAACCTCTCTGAACTATCCAGGAAATTTGTTCTTCTTCCATTCAAAGATGACTTTGTGGCCGTTCAACAACTCCATTCATGAATATATACTGGTAGTCCATCAGGTGAGTTGGGCTGTCATTTAAAAAAAATTGATCCCCACTAAGGCTTGAACATAATTTCTGATAGATTGAAATTGAATCATCCTTATAGGGCTTATACATGCGCCACATGTTTAGAATTGTTGTGAATAACACAGGTATTCTGACTAGATTAATTCGTGATTCGGGTTTAATTCGTCAATTAGGGGCCAGGCTTGGAGTGTACAGTATATCTAGTAGATCCTCGGGAAGAGTGGCTTCCAATTGTAGGGTTCACTGAACTCCCTTGGGATGTCCAATTCTATTCAGTAAAGGATAGCTTGTCCATCGAGAGTCAAGACCAACACTTGGCTCAGTTGGCTGTGTTAAGCGAGATGTCCGGGGTTTGATTCTGGGTGTAGCTGAGTTGCTTTTCATTTTTCACTGCATCCTTAATTCCTGATTTCCAAACCTACAGGAAATTGTCTATTGTACATTTGTACTGTCATGGATTAATTTGTATCAGCATAGTACTATTCCCATTTGCACCATACACAGGGATAGTTCTTCACTCACACATCACATGTTTGTCACCTGACACTTGAAGAGGCCGTTTGTTATTTTCTGTGATCCATGTTTCATTCACAATTACACTGCCGTGTGTAATGCACAAGTTTGTCAATTGCATGCCCCACCCCCTATACCACCTGCAAGATCCGTCATTGTTGAGTCAATGACAAATTACAAGTGACTCACATATGCGTCACTTCACCTCAATTGTTTGTCATCGAGGTGACTCTTGTGTGCGTCATTTCATCCCAGTTGTTTATCAAGTGATTGGCACAGTGTATGAATGTGCGTCACTCTTGTGACGCACAAATTGTCAGTCAATGAAGTGACTGTGGTGTGCGTCAATTTACATGAATTGCATGACTCACATCGGTCAATGGGGACCAATTGCCAGCATTCAAATTTCAAATCAAGATGCCAGCATTCAAATTTCAAATCAAGCTGATTAAAATCATGATTACATATATCAAAGGTAAAACTAGCTTGGCAGTTAGTGAGTCTAGCCATTTTGGTGCTGTTACTATTATCTTAATGATTGATCAAATGGAAGTATTTGTACAGTAGTGGGTAGTGGCCTACATGCGTTAGGCTGATCAGGCTAGACTAATCGTATCACATGACATTGTGCAATACTTACATGGCATTGCACAATCATTTCAATTGTTATGGGAAACTGCACTAATTTTGAGGATTTTTGATATTAAGGAAAAAGGCCTTCCAATTTTCTTTACACAAAAGAAAACACTTTGGCTATAAAGGAAAGTTGGTCTTCTGCCACCTGTTCCCTAATCATTATTGACCTTCAAAAGCCCCACATGTGTCAGCAAAGAGTGCAGAATAGCATTTTTAAAGGAGCATAACTCTGAAAATGCTTATGACATTTCTGAAATTAATAACCCATTGTGAGCTATTAATCCCTGAAAATGGGACATTTTTCACTGAAGATCATGAAAATTGGCATTTTCGGCATTTTCAAAGGGGCCACATTCCACAGTATATGATCGAAATCAGTTATTCTATCCAGTCTACTGGATAATTTTAATTTCCCAGAAATGAGCTTCCAAAAATGGAGAAAATGACAAATAGTCACTTTTTCTTAATTTATCGGAAATTGAAAGTGTGATAAATTAATAACTATATAACTTGAAGTGCTTTTGAGCTGAAATTTTCAGGATTTATTGTTTTCTCGTATTGATGTACAAAGTAACTGCGCAAGCATAATAATTTTCAGGAGTGGTCGAGCAACAGCCACCTAAAGATTTGACATGGACTGACCCCACTAACTGAAAAAATTCCAACCCTAAACCACTAGTACATTGTATGTACTATCTCACTTTTTTTCTATTCACAGATCATGGCAAATTTCGTAGTAGTTGAATTTACGTCATCGAGGTCCGTTGCTGTAATACCGACAAATTGGCTTTGTTCCGCAGAAGAGGATGAATGTTTCTGGCCTTCCTTACAGAAATCTTCTAATGTGAATCGGCTGGTCAGGGCAAGAGAAAGTCCACAAGGATCTTGGACACGCTACACTATCCGGATTCTTGGCAAAGCAGGTGGGTTGTGACTTAGTTGTCAGTCATTTAAAGGAAGGCAAGGCAAAGAAAGCATGAATTTGTGTTGAACCTGTGGTAAAGTAACTCTGTGCAAATGTATTTGACAGCTGGATGAAACCATGCATGGTTAAAACCACTAGCATTGTAACTCAGACCACCTACCTGAATACTTTAGGCTAGGCATTAGGGTTTTCGACGATTTCAAATGACAATATACGGCTTATTTGCCGTATTTTTTCTAGCTTTGTAACCATATTTCATTTTCACCCTGGTTTGTACCTGGTGTGAATATTAGAGTAAATTGGTGCAAGAAAGTTTTCCATGGCAAATTGGCATTGAGATATAAATATTTCATAAATGCATGTATAAATTAGTGTATCGGCTACAGGCCAGGTAAATTAATAAGGTTGTTTCTGGTATCCCTTCCGTCCCTAAAAATTGTACACATCTATTCTTTATTGTTTATGGCTACGCACATGTGGATCAGTGTATTGACTGTCACAGCATTTTCACACCTATGGGGACTGACAACTGGCTCTGAGCTTAGGCTCCTCAATATACTCATTATGAACTCATGAAGTATTCTACATGTCCATAGGCCTTTTAACAAAATGTGATTTTTTTTTACAAGAAGGCAACAGTACCAACACCTTGGTTTGTTTTATATTCCGTCATTTGAACATCACAGCTTCAATTTGTATAAAAACAATGTCTTTATCAGATGAGTGAGGGCCTTCATGCTCGATGGAAAGTCGACTTGACAAGAACAACAAGAACATTCTGGATTCACGATTAATAGTACCGAAATGGGCCAATGAGACCACACTAAAAGTTGGTCTGGAATAAAAATGAAAAGGCCCTCGCGATGGATTTTTTCAGAATTCATTGATGAGAATCCACTTTTTAACTGGCTTAAAGTATGGTATCTAAATTTCCGCATTCAGCCCATAGTCATGATTATTGAAGGATCCCTATTTGTTATGTTTCAGGTACATATGATCGTGCTGTAGTAAAGCTGTCAATGGCAGAAGACACTTCAGATTTACAAACCGATGTTGAGGAACCAGCAAGTAGGAAAAAAGGTAACATTGTACTGTAGCTAAAGGAGTAGTCATTCATCGGGCTGTCTGACAAAATACAGTATTCCTTCCCCAACTGGCAGCAGGTGAAGTTTTCATATAAGCCCTCTTCCCGTTCCCGTCAGGAATAATTAATTCCACAACGCACTTGGTTCTAAGGGAAGCAAGATGAAAAAGAATAGTCCAACACTCAATAAAAGCTACATATGATCAATATTTCCACTGTCAGTAGCTGCAAACCTCTCATGAATCCGTTCTGCAGTTTTGGAGATATCTCCCTTTGTATAGTTATCAAATTACAGAATAAACACTTTTTAGCATCAGCTCTATGACGTCACGGTTAAACTTTTGTCAACAATAGCTTATGGTATTCATTATATTTATATATTACTTCCACTTATGCATTTTTGAAGTTAGCAATTCAGTCAACAAAGGAAAAAAAAAAATACAAAAAATAATGAACATTTTGGTATTCAACTTTTTCGTTTCGTGAAGAGCAGTTACATTGTAATGACTTACTTACATAAGAGATTTCGGCCAAAGTTTAACTATATGACCAATGTGGCCATGTGCACAAATGGAGCGGAAATTTCTAGAGACCTCGAAAATCAATATCTCAATAACCGGCGATGTGATTCCAATAGGAGTTGCACTGTTGAGTTTGGTATTCTCTCCACTTATTTTCCAGAAACTTTATTCAGTGTTGGACTATTCTTTCAATCGAATCGCCTTCGAATACAACAAAGTGTCTCTATCGGACATGGAACATGAATGGGCTATTGAGTGTACATAACCATGACACTGAAATGGGTATTGCTATCAAGCACAATTGTCAGAGTGGAAACCTGGGGAGTAGTGGATGACCTAGCTACTACACTTTCAAACCATTTGTACTTTTGCATGTGTGAGGGAAACAGTTGATCATAGAATCCGCAGTACAGTGGAAATTAATACCCAAAAATAAAAAAGAATGTGTTGTTATTGAGATTATACTTGTGGAATAATGACACAAAATATCTGGTTCAAACATGATATGCACTAGGCCACAAAGTCCAGTATCGAGCAGAGTAGGAAATAGACGGGGGCTGAGGGCGATTAGCCCCTTAAACCTGCAAAATAGCCCAATAGGCGCTGGAAGCATGGGGGGCCACGGCCCCCTCAAATTTTTGAAAGTGGGTAATTGGCCCCCAAAATTTTGGCATGAACAAAAGTAATGGTCACTCATAAAATTAAAAAAAAAAGATAATTTCAACAATTTAATGTTCGATTTGATTAATCAAAATGCAAAACAATGTCATTTTGCATCAATAAACTGAGCCTCGGAGACAAATATAAACATCACACGCGTCATAAATTAGTTCCAAAATTGCCTCCCAAATAAGTTAATTTCCGGGAGCTTCCGGGGCTCCGTCCCCTGGACCCCCACCGGGGCTTCGCCGCTGGACCCCCGGGCCACTGGTGCCCTTAGGCGAGCCCCTGGACCCCACACCTAATTGGGTTGGCCCCACCAACATTTCAAACGTTCCGGCGCGGTTGAATAGCCCTCAATAGTGGAGCCAGGAGGGCGAAATTGCCCATATGTTTAGTGTAGGACAGATCATTTGGAGGGCAAATATTAGCTAATCAGTCCAAAAAGAGCCCCGGGCACTGAGCCAATAACTAATTCCTACCATGTTATCCAGATTTATGGTTCGAATATATACCCATCTCATTACATACCAACTGTTTTTTTCTTTTTCTTTCAGGAGGACCACAAGGTACGTTACCTCAAGCAACGGAAGAAATCGTCCTCACAGAAGGAGTCCCCTGTCCCATCGCAGGGTGTAACAATGCCACCTTGCAGTAGACTGCACTCATCGCCGGCACCACCTACACCAACCACCGACATCCTCAGCTCAACACCTTCACTACAACCTCTTCCTTGCACACCAGTCGGGATCACCCCTCTCACATCAGTCACGACCACCCCTCGCACAACAGTCGGGGCCACAGCTACCCCAACCAGTGACCATGAGAGGCCGACCACTAACAAGGCCTTCTGGCAAAAAGTCCTCAGACTTCTCGAGGATATAAGAGAGACCCAAAGAGTTCAAGGAGGCCTGTTGAATAATTTGCTCAAGAAGGAAGGAAGAACCAGTGCCCAAGAATTTACCCTACCAGATGGTGCATCTCTCCCACTGAAGACACCCGCGGAGTTGACTTCATTTGAAGAGAAGTTGGCTGACCCAGCATTCCAAACTGGGTTGGTAAGTGCATTCATCTTTAATTGCATCATAGGCATTGCAGGTATAATTGTTAACAATAATGAAAATGATAAAGAACAGGTGAGAGAACTTTAGACTGCATTGGTTGGATGGTGCTCATGTAACCCTCATCACAGACATGGCGAGAGCTATCGACAATGGAGACGTACAGGCCATCAATAGGCATCACCAGACGTGGCAGTTATTTGTCTCTACTGGAAGTTACGAGCTGTGCTTCAACCAGTAATTGGATGTACCTGCAGGCTCAGCTCGGCTAGCATGATAAGGGTTTATCAGGGTTAATTTTAAGCGGTATCACATCACACTTTGTGATGTGAATATTTATATATAAAACTATGCTACCTCGAGTGTTAAAAATGGAGAGACCAAGGAAAAGACCAAGTCTCTGGTTACGGTATCTCTCAGTTTTCAGTTGGTAATATTGAGGCACCAGGGCTAATCATATTTTCTAGAAGTGGGCTACCCCTAAAGTAACTGAGAAACTAACTAATAATTAACCCAACTTACCCAATTGTTAAATTTGGAGCCTTGGAGGGGTGCATGCAAACTTGAATAATTTGCAGTCTGGCTGACAGGAGTGCCATACGGTACGGTCGGTACCCTCATTGCATCTCTGGAAGTAGAGATGGCAGCGGCGGTAGAATGGCGAGGTCCTGGGTCCCATGTTCCTTCACTGGAATTATACCAATTTGACATTAACCATGCTTGCTCTCTGGGAATTATTTGTTTTCCCTTTGCGTTCCATTACAGGACAACTGCAGATGGATCTAGACTCTAAACATATACTCCAAACATATATTCTCGAACATTTTATGCTTCATCCCTACTTTCACTAGAATTATG
>JAODFY010307360.1:0-13520 GCA_027580055.1 Paracaudina chilensis
ACACAACAATAACAATATGGCACATCTACTAATCATGGAGCTTCTAACAGTATATCACAATAATATATTTAAAACTCTCCTTCTAGAGATATCTTTTTTACAAGCTATTTTGAGTGATTTAGCATAAGCCACACCCACTCATGAATATTAATTAGAAATGTGAATGTAATGCAACAATAAACCACTCATCAGCTTTCATCAGCATACCAAGTATACCTTTGCAAAGATATTGACATTTTAAGAATTTCACTTGAAGCCCCGCCCTTCATTATGGCCACCATATATACAAGGTATGATATCATTCCAATTTCACCTTCTTGAGATATCGTGTTTACAAGATATTTTTAGCGATTTAGCATAAGCCCTGCCCACTCATGAATACTAATTAATTGAAATGTAACTGTCTTGGGAAATGTACCACTCATCAACTTACATCACCATACAAAGTATGAAGCCGATTGGACATACTGTTGCGAAGATATTGACATGTTAAAGAATTTTACTTTAAGCCCCGCCCCTTTATTAATATTCATGGCATGGCCACCAAATACAATAGGGATCATGTACTCAATATGGCCAACATGTATACCAAGTATGATATCATTCCACCTTCTCCTTCTTGAGATATGGTGTTTACAAGTCAAGTGTCACACACCCACCCTAACTTGACTGCCAAAAACAACGAGGTCCTTTCAAGAATGCCTTGATAATTTCAATACCATTTATTACATGCAATTTTTTTTTAAATCATCTGTAGGATTTAGGGCTAAATCGGAGAGTGGTGAAGCGAGTGCGCATGCTGGGAGTGAAGTGGGGGGGGGGAACATACTAATACAACATTGAGAGATTTCCTTCTGTACAATGTTTATTCTGATTATACAATGCACAAGGCTACAGAGGTGGCCAAACAATATGCTATTGATAGCAAGCCTATCCATTCTATTCACACACACAAAATTATACACAACACAAAAGACAGGAGCAGCCCCCAGACCAACTTATATTGACCAAATGTAACAAAAAGAGAGAGAAAGAAAAAAGCTATACAAATGTGAAGTGATGCAAGCATGAGACTTCAGAAAAAAAACAAAGTTGTATAAAATTGATTAAAACCATCACTTCTGGCTAGAGTACATTAAATATTGCTGAATCAATTTCCCTCTGTATGTTAATTACCAATCTTGTGGACTAACTTTTTCTTCTCAAAAAGTTTTCAGAGAGCAAGAGGCAGGCACTCTCAAATCACTGCAATGCCCAATTATACCATACCTTCTACAAAAAATACAGTGTATTTAAACATATACAAATACACACATTATCACAGTGTTAAATGGCCACAGCCACACCACTGGGTACTGATAATATTTGTAAGCTTTGCTACAGCAAACAATTACCCATCATGTTGACAATTTCACTAAAATTGTTCTTTTAAATTGAAATATTTAACTATTACAATTTACTCAAACATGACTGCCCAGCATCATGTCTGATTTTTGCAATATAGAATTGTAAAGAACATTAGCCTTTAGTTCATTTTGAAAAAATGTTGCTAAATGTAAGAGACACAATGTAGCCTACTATATAGCCTAGTAGAGTTATGCTGTACATGGGCCTGCTGTACACCCATATATGAAGGCCTGCCATCTAAGAAAGCAAGACTGCTGGTGAAGTAACAAAGCCGAGCACAGCAGATTTATGTTAGGCCTGGGCACACCTGAGAACACCTGGGCACACCTGTAGAAGTACCTGCACTTCCAGTACCCTGCCTGCCACTAAAGAACCCCAATAGCCTAATATCTAGCATAGTAGAGTTATGTTGCACAGGCCATGGACACATGTGAAAGTAGTAGTACTTCCAGGGCCCCTGCCAACACAATCTAAGAAAGCACATGTTAAAGACTGTGGACTGCCAGCCCAAAATGGATTTCACTACTCTATGAAATTTATGATTGGTCCAAACCCCATACAAAACAGCAGCAATTAAGCTGACCAGTTAAGATTTTTTTTTTAGCTTACTTAGGATGAGAGGTGTTCACTATCAATACACTTTGAGAATGCTACCTGTTAAAGAACTTATCTGTTGGGGAAAGAAAATATGCAACAATAAAACCCATCATGAAAATGCTTTAAAATTAAGCCAACAAGTGTTTCAACACACAGTCACTTTGCCTATATTGAATAGCCAGCAGTTTCAAGCGTGGCTCACGGCATGTTTGGACTCACCAAACTGATGTCCACACTGCCATTGCATTACTGATGTCTCGCACATTATTTCTTCAAAATCCATCACAATACCCTCAAGTAACAACATCTTTCTTATGTTCAGGACAACCCACCTTTTTAAAAACAGAAGAAACGGATCATTGCTCAATACCTGACAGGAGCTATGTAGGTGCTGTCAAGTGCATTAAATTCAAGTTTCTACAATGAGTGGCACCGTTCAATCCCATTCCATCTACCTGGTGTAGGCATTTTTATTTACTTTATTATTGGTGCTGTCATATCTTAAGAGCTCCATGTGCACACAAAAAAGGAGTGCAATTTAAATCTTTCCTGAAAACCTCACTGCAAGACAGCAATAATTGAAAAGCTCATTTAATTGGTAATTCAAATGATATAGACAGATTCTGTAAAATTAACACAGTAATTAATTCAATACAGATTAAACAAATCGATACTCATTAATGATTGTGAAATCAATACCCAATACAGATAATTAACGTCACTTCCTAATACAGATAATGAAATCAATACCCAATACAAGATAATGAAATCAATACCCAATACAAGATAATGAAATCAATACCCAATACAAGATAATGAAATCAATACCAAATACAGATAATGAAATCAATACCCTATACAAGATAATGAAATCAATACCCAATACAAGATAATGAAATCAATACCCAATACAGATAAATAAATCAATACCCAATACAGATAATTAAATCAATACCCAATACAAGATAATGAAATCAATACCCAATACAAGATAATGAAATCAATACCAATACAGATAATTAAATCAATACCAAATACAAGATAATTAAATCAATACCCAATACAGGCAATTAAATCATTACCCAAAACAATGGCAAATGAGTCTAGCAGTTTTCTAGCATAGTGGGGGTGGGTGTTGTTTACCTTTAACCTATGGAAATTTTGGTACTTTTAATGGTAGTTTAAAACCATGGTAACAATGAGAGTGTCCAATGGGAAATGCCTTTTAAGCTTTAAATCTAAGAATCTTTAAATCTAAGAAATTAGATCACCAACTGTCAGAAGAAAATATGTACATAAAAATAAACTAATACTGACTGGCAAACTTGCATACCTTTTGACCACAAATACACCCAAACCCACAACTCAAATTTACCATTTGAGTAACACCAAATATGAGGGGAAAAAATGGTTTATAGTGCCACCCTCTGAGTAAGGCTGACAACATTGGCATGGCATGTTAAAAATCACATTGTTTAGGTTGATGTTTCAGTGAATTGAGCCTTGTCAAAATACACTTACACACATACCACTATGATGCCATAGTTCTCCTGATTGGCCATAAACCTTGCAGATGAATACCATGAAATTAAGGGAATCTATTAAAGGTTAAAAAAAAATGCTCAGGTTAAGAATAACTGACCTGGTTTTATCAGACATTGGTGGGGGGGAGGTGGGCAATGCTGGGGGAATGATCAAAGCAAACTTACCTTATGGCAGGATCCTCCAACAGCTATACATATAGACAAACATTGAGGGGAGTACAGGATAACTGTGACTAGTGGATACTTAAATATACATAATTTCATGCCTTATAGTTCAGGATGGCCAACGTTTAAGCTTGCTATCAGAGATATCTTATTAACACTATCATGTTGGCCACTGAATCATGACTGAATGTGACCATCTCATTAACACTATCATGGTGGCCACTGAATCATGACTAATGTGACCATCTCATTAACACTATCATGGTGGCCACTGAATCATGACTGAATGTGACTGTCTCATTAGCACTATCCATGACATATTGACTCATTTTCCAAAAATATACATCTTCATTAAAAAATCAGCTAAAACAATGTTAGCACTGGATTTAATGCAGTGTTTGATTGTTGCATATTCCCCATCAAAAAATAGATAAAACTCATTATGCCATTGGAGTAAAGTAGTAATGTGGTGCTACTGCAAAGATATTCACACTAAATGCCCTATATTTTTCTGAACAAGGACTTGGTTTATCCTAAGAAATAAGTGACAATTACATATTGGCACCTGTGTGTACATAGTAGCCAGTGACAGTTACATATTGGTACTTGTGTGCATAGTTTACTCTCATCTTGGGACTGGTAGTGAGGGCAAATGTGCATGTTTTGGTACCTATATTGGTGAATGTGTGTACATATTAGCTAGTGACAGTCACATATTGGTACCTGTGTGTACATAGTAGCCAGTGACAGTCACATATTGGTACCTATGTGTACATAGTTTACTCTCATCTTGGGACTAGCAGTGGGGGTAAATGTGCATGTTTTGGTATATATAAACACATCATATCAGTACTTCAACCTGTTTCTCAAGATAATTTCACTTTCTCCCGAAACATGCATTTACAAATGTTTTGCCCTCATAGAGAACCAGAACAGCACACACTGGAGAGGTATAACCTTGGCATGCTTGCCCAGATGTAACATTATCATCTGTAACATATTTCCAATATGTAAGCCATTTAAATCTAATAATCTAATGTATAAACTCTCAATGCTCTTAAATTCATTAATAGTCCAACCTTTTTCCCTCAAAAAACATATGCCAGGCACATTTACAAATAAAATGCTTCCCACACACAGTATCAGAATAGCACAATGAAATGCCTTGACATACTTGCCAATATAACTATGTTGTTAAATGAAATATTATATGCAGAGCATTTAAAACATTATGTTGTCTGTGCATTTCCAACACGTCTAGTACAGCAACATGTCAGGCATTTAAATCTTTAACTCAATGCTCTTAAATACAATATAGGGCCAAACGTTAAAGTTAACTTTCTCACTAGACAAACATGTCTCAGGTGCATTTACAAAAAAATGTTTCACCCTCACACACAGAAGATTTAAATCATTGTGTTGTATGTGCATTTGTGTCAGCTATTTAAATCTAATAAGCTGATGTTAGTCTAGATGCTTTTCTAGATTCATAGCCATGGAATTTGAAAAACTTCACACAGGGTCACCGCCAGGGGGTTTGTGATTGGGGGGGATGGGCATGATCCAAAATGGTATACATTTTCTAGTCCTGGGGAGGGGTCTAAGGGCATTTTAGAATAATCAAATGACCTCAGATGTGATTTGGTGCTATATTTGTCATGTTTTCTGTTTCTTCTTCCATCACATTTTCCTCCAAAAATATGTTTTACAACTCATCCCACCCACAACAAAAAACATTAGCTCAAACAAATTTTCAGGCAATTTTTTTTTGGTCAAAATATGCATGCCACCCATGCTCTGCAAATTATTTGTCACTGCAAACCCCCTCTGTTAAGAGGAAACTAGTATGGTAACGGAACGTAATATGTGACTTATCTTAAGAGCAGTTCGGCTCAATGTTTATTATTCCTCTTCTTCTCACAACTCAAATTTGAGAGTGTTTCCATTTGGTAACAAATATAAATTTGAATAAGTACATCAAGATCATACCATTCATACATGGGAATAATAATAATTATCATGAAAGTTCATATATGTAATATATGAAAATTAATGTATTAATTTACATATGATTTTTCATGGTAATTATATTATTCCCATGTATGAATGGTTATATATATATATAAACAGATGTGGGCTTTAAGACCAGTCACATTTTTGGTGAACTTGAGTTGCTTTCACACAAAGACAAGAAACAAATCATTTGTTCTTCTTCCAACAAAAATCACCAGTGAAAGAAAGCATGTTTTAACTAACAACACAATTGAGAATCAGGAAAAAAATGAAAGAAAAAGCAAGGGGGATTAAAACCCCTCTCTTCTTGAATCTCAGGTTTAGAGTTTTTAACATGGGAAGCCATTCTAGACTCGAATGCATACACATGGTGTGTGGCACAAGATGATTGCGGCAAAAGTGTCTCACTCACACAAAATAAATGCTGGCTATTGCAACTGTCCGATGACCACCATTTCTTCATTTATTTCAGCATGGTAGCAGTAACATAGTACAGCAATTCATGACTGGGTCACAAATATTTACCATGACGTTGAGGCACGCAGTGGCAATTTACGTCATTTACGAATATACCTAGAGGAAGAGGTCCTGGCAGCACTCTCATCATTGCCCATATCCAATTTCATTTGCCCACTAGCACCCCCATTCATAGCAGTAAAAGGCGTGGCTATGCGCCCATAGTCCCTCCTACTATGGTCTGCAACCTGAGTGGCAACACCTCGATGAAGCCTACGACTGACTGATCTTTGGGCTTCTGCTCTTGAAATTGGACGGGGTGATGGAGCTGAAAGAGACAGAGAGAGATATTATATGATGGAAAATAAAAATCATTTTTCATAATTTAGGAATGTGTTTGTTATGGTGTTCTTGTTATGGTGTTATGGTGTTATGGTGCTATGGTGTTATGGTGTTATGGTGTTTGTTATGGTGTTATGGTGTTATGGTGTTATGGTGTTATGGTGTATGTGTGCAGTGATTGCTCAAACCCACAGAAACAAATACAAAACTAGGATGATAACTTACTCTAAAAGATCACAGACTTGTCTGCATACTGGGGTTTCCTTTTTCACAAGTACATGAATTCACACAAACTTAGAGGAGTGAAACATGCAAATGATGTTTGTTATTAAATATGCACATGAAATGAAAGGATGTAACAATTTATTCTGAATACCCTTTCCTTCTTCCATCTCAACTGCAATCCTTGCACCTTATTTACTTTCATTTGTCTACCTGTATCTCTAGTTTATTCTATTCTCAGTGAATCTGAAAGTGAATATTACCTTAATCATTAGCTTAAAGGTACGCCTTAAAATTCTGATGTTATAGCTACATAATAATAATTATACCATACAATTACTTCCTCCCAATGTTCTCCTCATTTTGACTATGGTTTACATTTGTACCATTGTGCAAACTTGACCATTTGCAAGACATTGTCATTCCCTGATTCAGTCTATGGTTTAAAATGGATCTTAAGTATGTGCTTACCACTATACCTTGCTATTGCTCTTGACTGATTTAGTAGTTTGTTGAACCTTAGTCACATTGCTAAGGTTAGACTGTGATACTTTACAATCATGACTACCTTTACTCTGCCAATTTTATTTGTTTGTAGTTGAATCTTAGGCACATGCTTAAAGAGAAACGTTAGTCTCCAAACCCAATACTGGAGCAAACGCCTCTGAAATAGTAGCATCACTTCAGCTTCCATGTTTTTCATATCGATTACACTGAATACTTGGTTTGTCATCGATACGCCTATAGTAGTAGTACAAGAACATTGATAAAATACATGTAACATGTGTAATAAGGGACCAATAATATGTTTAGAAACTGTAGTTTACATAGCGTTCAATGGACGACATTATCTTTAAATTAGTCTGTAATACTTTACACAATAATTACTATGTTTGTTCTGCCTAATTTATTAGTCTGAAGTTGAATCCTAGGTATGTGTTAAGGGTGGACTGTAATACTCTACAACCATTACTACCTTTGCTTTACCAGATTGATTTGTTTGTCGTTGAATGTTAGGTTAATTCCAATTTTGATGTTAGATTGTAATACCTTACAACTATTACTTCCTCCTGCCCTTCCAGGGTTTACCCTGTGCCTTGGATTTCCCGTGGCAAGAGATGAGGGTTTGGCTTGCCTGATCCTGTTGTCCCTGGGGGAAGGGGTCTCTGGGATGGGGTGCCCTATCATTTCTATTGGACGGAGTGAGCAAGCTAGCCTGACAGGAGTTAGCAGATGCAGACACATGCACACTGGAGGATCCTAGAGAGGGAGAAAGAAAAGGGTGCTGGAAGGAGGATATACAAGGTTAGTGCATGCAATGTGTACAATGGTGAGTGAAGAATAACACAATAAAAGTGAATGAAGGATAGTACATACAACAGTAGGTGACTGATACTACATGTACATGGAATGAGTGAAGCATAATACAATAAAGAGTGAATGAAGAGTGAATAGTGTAATACATGCAATAGCTGGCAAATAGTGGGTGAATGATACTACATGGAATGAGTGACGGATAGTACACAAAAGAGTGAATGAAGTGTAATACATGCTATAGTATGCGAATGATAAGTGCAATAGTGGGCAAATGATAATATGTGCAATAGTGGGCAAATGATAGTACGTGCAATAGTGGGCCAATGATAGTATGTGCAATAGTGGGCCAATGATAGTACGTGCAATGGTGGGCCAATGATAGTATGTGCAATAGTGGGCGAATGATAGTACGTGCAATGGTGGGCCAATGATAGTATGTGCAATAGTGGGCCAATGATAGTATGTGCAATGGTGGGCCAATGATAGTACGTGCAATAGTGGGCCAATGATAGTATGTGCAATAGTGGGCCAATGATAGTATGTGCAATGGTGGGCCAATGATAGTATGTGCAATAGTGGACGAACGATAGTACGTGCAATAGTGGGCAAATGATAATACATGCAATAGTGGTCGAATGATAGTATGTGCAATAGTGGTCGACTGATGGTACGTGCAATAGTGGGCAAATGATGGTATATGCAATAGTGAGCGAATGATAGTACATATAAATGAAATAGTGAGTGAAGAGTAGTACATGAAAAAGTCATTAGCATTAGCAAAAGTATAGTACATGCAATATGAAGTTAAAGGTGAATTGCTTTCATTTTTTAAAAATACTGAAATTTCAAAAGTGAATTGCTTTCATTAACCTGAGCTCCTGGGTCCCGGACCCCCATAATGTTTGGAACCCTAGACTCTCAACTCTACCCAAACTAAGTGTCCCTGGACCCTTTGGTTTGAAAGTTTAATGAAACCTTGCAATAGTAAATGAAAGAGATAGTGTGAGAGAAAAGTACACTAAAACAATTGGGTCATTCAGGGAAGGATAAATATGTTAGGTTAATGTGAGTGACAAACAGGACACATGCTTGTGAGTATAACGCATGCAATAGGGCAAAGAAAATTAAATGCAATCTGATGTGACGCATGTATATTACAAGCAAATGTGCATGGATGAAAACACATTTGATGGAAAATGTTGGTGATAGCATGTTAAGTTTGTCAAAAGTTTTATACCCTGTATCAGGAACATCCAATGTGGAGACTATAGGTCCAATATAGGATTTATCAAAACAAAAATCATACAAATAAAGAGATTCTGGATCACGTCACGGTTACATGAAGACATAGCATGGCATAGGCACATACATGCATGAGTCGCTAATATCATGAATTCAGACAAAACCAAACCAATTTGAAGCTCAGCACAGTCCAGGGGTTACTACTTGTATGGGGTGGACTGCTAGGGAAATGTATAGTGTTGTGTATTCCCTAATGCAGAATTGTGGCACATATATCAGTTTGCAAACAACCAAACATTAATATCAAAGAGAGGGCATAATCAAGCTCACAATAGGCCCAATGTTCAGGTATAGAAAATGTTAAAAACATTAAAAATCCACTTTCAACTGATAGTCTCACTGAGAAATATATAGTAGGAACATTGCATGACAAAAGAGTGTACCCCTAGTTCCAACACATAACATACATAATGAAACAAAACATAACAAATTAACCACACATAGCAAAACAAAGCATACACAATACAAAATTCACAAATCAACCACAACAAGTCTGAGACACAGCCTTCCCAAAACATGAAAAATAGTGATTCCAGAAAAAACACAGCACTAAATATCAAGACAAAAGAACAACTTTACAACATTATTATTAATCATTTTAACCAATATTAATAAGCAAGTGAATATCTAACTCAAAAGGACATTTTACAGACACAAACATTTATGTTAACTATTGGAGATTTTTATGCTTTCATTGTTATCATGTCTCTTCACAATGAATTTTACAGGGTCAGGCAAGGAATTAAACAAGCTAGGATCTCAGCCCATAAACACAATCAAACACATCATGAAACACCTTCCCCTTCCATGTACCCTCTCAGGTGCCCCGGGTAAACTGCCTATGTTTATACCTTCTCCTGCCCATACCCTCTCAGGTGCCCCAGGTAAACTGCCTATGTTTATACCTTCTCCTGCCCATACCCTTTCCAGTGCTCCAGGTAAACTGCCTATGTTCATCCCTTCCCCTGCCTATACCCTCTCCAGTGCCCCAGGTAAACATCCTATGTTTATACCTTCCCCTGCCCTCTCCAGTGCCCCAGGTAAACTGACTATTGATTCCTTCCCCCTGCCCATACCCTCTCCAGTGCCCCAGGTAAACTGCCTATGTTTATACCTTCCCCTGCCCATACCCTCCCCAGTGCCCCAGGTAAACTGACGGTTTATTCCTTCCCTCTGTCCATACCCACTCTAGTGCCCAGGTAAATCACCAGTTGGCCAAGTATTGTAAACTGTCTATGTTCTCTTACCACTTGTGTACAAAGAGGCAATGTTATTTATGGCCCAGTGACACCTGCCTCCCTGTCCCCAAAGCAGACCATGCGATTTGTGTGGCGATAACTATAGCCAAAATTAATTGGGCCCACCAATATCAATGGAACTTTATCACTGACCTGAGATTTGGCCGAGTGGAGAGAGATTCCTCTGGAAAATTAGAAACAATGAGACTCAAACAGCCAATTGTTTTGCCAAGGATGGAAAATTTCCCTTTTTAATGTAACGTATACAGAATAACCACCACCCCGTCCCCTCATTGTACAAGGATTGATGACAGTGATGACAAGCCCACCACAGACTACATGAGGAATCTCACACCAAAAGTACAGGCATAACAGGATAAAATAGCAATTGTTACTACTTCAATAAAATAAAAGTACAATGCTTTGCTAAACTTGATCTTGTCTATTTTGGTAGACCAATTCTACACAATGTGTCTTAAGTGGCCAGAGTGGTGTGATTTGCACAGGTCCTTGGGGTAGATCCTGTTGCTACAAAGTTTGTTAACATAACAGGTCAGTGTTGTCATGTGCATACCCTCTATGCATAGTATGTATGAGGTGCCATATTTTCCTGTGGTGTAAGGTCAAGATATATAACACCAAAGCCAGAATCTGTTGCAAACTTGCTTAGCTGTTGGCAACTGACATGCAGCCCTTAAATTACATGAACTGCTTACACAAGTATCACTAAAGGGTAACGAAGAAAAGTGAGAGGGTACAGAATAAGCAAGACGCAATAACTATGATAGATGAGAGGAATAGTGAGGAACAAATGACCCAGCACAAGCAATGAACAAAACAACAAGAGATGATAGTAATAGTGACATACCAAGTGCTAAGGCTCAGCACAAACTTAAGTGCTAAGATGGTTCCCTTAGAGAGAGGCAGGTGAAAGAAAGCAAAGAGGAACTTCTGGGTCAAGGGTCAGATGAAATGATAGCAGATGATCATGTCACTTCCTCTTTAAGGCAGCAATCCAAAGCAGAGGATTTAAGAAATATTATTTCTTACCAGTGTGGACCACTTCCCCGGGTGTGCATCTTTCAATACACATTTTTGGAAGTTTTTCATTGCAATCTCCCCAAAACAAGGCAAGGAAAATGCCAGTTGCAACTAAACGATTTATTTCCTCAAGTAACAAATCTCAAAGCTAGAATCGACACATATCCCAGTAATTTGTTATTTAAAGGATGAATGCTAGAAACTAGAACCACCACCTACCCCCAAGTTTCAAGTAAAGAATAAAAACCTACCCAATAAAACATGTTCCACTACAAAATAATAAAGGCTGGCTAATTACTTATTCCACACCAAGAAACAAACCATATCCAATATCCATATCCAAACCATATCCAAACCATATCCAATACTTCGTTCCAAACCAGTGATCAAACCACAAAAAGAGAAACATTTTTTTTTACAGAACTCCAGGTGATTTTACAAGACTAATTGTTATTATAAAGGGAAAATGTGCACAACAAGACAGTCTGATGACCATGATATTGAGTCGTGTTTGTTACATATACAACATTGTCAACATTCACTGAAATATTTTATGGAACATATAATAAAATCTTTAGGGTGTGCTAAATGTGGTTCACACAATATACACATTCACATTGGAGCTTCAACCCACTCATGATACAATGTAAAAAAAACAAGCTCCTTTTAACTTTCAAAGACTAAATCTTAAGGAAGTGCAATTCTTCACATCAAAATGGCAATGGTAACCTGAGTTCAATATCAGCAATAAAAATAATCTATGTATCAATCAATCATCCTTATATGTATTGGTATTGTTTTGACCTACAAGACAATATGGGAGTGTGAAAATACATGACCTCATGCAGTAATACTGTGCAATAGATGTGTATACATGTCATTGAGATGTAGATTGGATTCATGAAGTGGATGCTGTATTACTTAAAGTCGTGAAGAAGGAAATGTTGGTTGAAAGAGGGCAAATAATGCAATGGTTGTAGAGACAAACTACACACTGTAACAAATAAATGTGTGATAGGCAGGTGATAAAAAATTCACATGTCAAACCAAATTATTGATAAGAAGGCATTGTTAACCAAATGTGAAATATCCATGGAGTCATGTCATCATTTTGATCCTCCATTTCGAGTCCTCCGAGTACAGAACATAGAATTTGCTAGCTCTTCCTTCTTCTGTGTACACTCCGTTCATTATTCCTCTCTGTTTGAACCGACAACTCTGCAGGACTCCCTACTGCTTAGCCAATGCTTTGCGTGTCAACTTACCACCAACTCCGTGGCCAGTAGCCTGACCTGTTTCTTGAACTTTGACACGACCTCCAGCGGCTGTGCCGGCTAACGCTCGCGTGGTGGAACTCCGAGGGTGATGAAGATTGTGTCTGGGATCATCCTTCTCCCTCCTTTCCCTGTCAGATTCATCGGTGGTACGGCCACTACTGCACTGCTAATTAAATAGAGGAGTCGGTTATTACAACCACCAAGTGTTGGAAACATTAGGGTGGCTTTATTTCTCAGTGGAAAAGTGCACCAAACCTTTACTCCTTATTGCCTGTCCAACTGCTCCTAGTTTCTGAATCAATTATGCACAGTACATTCAGAGTTGAAACTAATCTTATTAGTGTCACACATGTAATACCTTTGTTATGTAAATTTTACATATTTATTATATTTATTTGTATTAAGTCAAGAGAGAGATATGATGTATGATTTTCAACATGGATAATAATACTTTTTCCATATTTGTTTCCATGTAACATTTTACAGGTTTATGTTAACTAGAACATTTATTATTAATGTAATCTACAATCCCCGCCAAAAGTGTTGGAACAAAATGACATGTTGCCACAAGCGTACTGATTCATTATGAACTAAAGCTC
>JAODFY010307691.1:0-13505 GCA_027580055.1 Paracaudina chilensis
CCCCCCCCCCACCCGCCCCATATTCGAGTTCCGCGTAATTGCATCAGGCACCACTTAACATCTTACACGTAAACATCTCTAGAAATCAAGAAATATTATCTGGGAGTGAGCCCGAAAAGACATATTTATCCGTTTTACTTTTTCGTCCGTTTCCAGATTGGACAAAGTATTTCCAGTCGTGTTGTGTCGGATATGTGCAAATGAGCGGGGTGGCTGCCGCATCTTAGAGCTCTGCGTATTACACGTTAATAGCTAACAACGCATCACGCCTATTACACGTTAATAGCTAACAACGCATCACGCTTATTACACGTTAATAGCTAAAAACGCATCACGCCTATTACACGTTAACAGCTAACAAAGCATCACGCCTATTACACGTTAATAGCTGACAACGCATCACGCCTATTACAAGTTAACAGCTAACAAAGCATCACGCCTATTACACGTTAACAGCTAACAAAGCATCACGTCTATTACACGTTAATAGCTAACAACGCATCACACATATTACACCTCAATAGCTAACAACGCATCACGCCTATTACACGTTATTAGCTAACAACGCATCACGCTTATTACACGTTAATAGCTAAAAACGCATTACGCCTATTACACGTTAATAGCTAACAACGCATCACGCTTATTACACGTTAATATCTAAAAACGCATCACGCCTATTATACGTTAATAGCTAACAACGCACCACGCCTATTACACCTTAATAGCTAACAACGCATTACGCCTTTTACATGTTAATAGCTAACAACGCATCACGCCTATTATACGTTAATAGCTAACAACGCATCACGCCTATTACACGTTAATAGCTAACAACGCATTACGCCTATTACACGTTAAAAGCTAACAACGCATCACGCCCATTACACGTTTATAGCTGACAACGCATCTATAAATACTTTGTCTAATCTGGAAGTGGGGTGTTTTTGTAGGCGCATTCCGCAATGACGTGAAGATAAAAAAGGAATTAATTAGTGAGAAGGGATAATTTGGGTGTTTTTTTTTCATGTGGTTCAACCAAAACCTCTGTATTCCGTGCGTTTTACGAGCAAAGAAAAACAAGTAGTTGCCTCATCTTCGAGTTCCGCGTGGTATATAGTACACGGTGACGTATAGAAACGGGCCTGGATATACTTTGTCCAATCTGTAAGTGGGGCCCGTAAAGGCAAATTTGTTCGTTGTTCGTCTATTTCCAGATTGGACAAACTCTTTTCAGTCCAGACATGTTTATATTTAGCCTATAGCAGCACACATGTTAGGTTCATGTTTTTTCAGTGATCCGTGTTGTTGTACCGTAAGTGTCAGTGCATCGTAACCATATCTGTGAGTTGTAATCGATAAAATAAAAGTTTGGACGAAACTCAGATTCCTACTTAAGGGGGACAGTGTAAAATATATATGTCCAATCGGCACGTACACCATGATGATCTCATATCTATTTGTAGACGCATTCGTAAACTAAAGAGTAATTGGTAACGGTGTGAACGATCCAGGGCGTCTTTTAATCACAACAAGCAAAGGAGTCGATTGGCAAAATCTCCTTTTGGTGAAAAAAATATAAATTCTCATGGCTCAAACCCTGATTATTGCTTTAATCATAGAATGTGTCGGTCCAATCAGTGCAACCATTGTGCCAAACCTTTTAACGAGGTCATAGCACAGAATATATACGACATATGTCTAAATAAGTCATTGATTAGTCCAACTCCCATCTTCATATCTTCTTCTGTTTGTTTGTTTTATTTAATCCTCCCTTGCGGGAACTCGGCAGGCTCCTTCCGGAGCATAGACGCCAAGCTGGCAATGCCAGTATATACGACAACGCACAATTTTTTTTAACGTCTATGATTGAGGAAGAGCAGATAGGAGACTACAATCCAGAAAACTAGCCGACAATTTTCATATCCGAGCTGGCATTCGAAACCACGACCTCGGGTTAATGATTGCAACGCCATGCCTTCTGTTTGTGTATTGTGTATATATTACTGATAACGTGTGCTTTGAAATTATTATATCATTCCCATGGTATCTTGCAAAAAACAAATAATTCTCTAAAGTTCACTTTGTACATTGACATCCGATATACACAAACATGTCGTGTTTGTAAAAAATGTGATCATTAAGAATGTGCTGTTTTGAAGGATTGCCTTATTACATTACATGCTTGGCCAATCATTTCAGCGATTTACCGCCCTGGTTATTTCCCCCATCTTAAAGTAGGATTGTATTCCAAGCTTTTCCTTTGCTGGTAAGTCTACTGATTTTTTTCTCCTTACCTCATCACTTCATAGTTGTGCTGAGGTCATGGTGGGTGATGTCCACTATTTGTCGGTCGATGGAATAGTTTGAAACCCGAGGGGTAGCTTTCGGGAGGTAAGGAGCTTAAATCCTGGCCGAGTCATGTCGAAGACTTTAATATGGAACTTATTTCATCACTGTTTGGTGATCAGAATAGTAAAATGTTCGTTTAAATAATGCCCATGTGACGTAAGCAATTGTAACTTACAATTGTAACATGATGGGTTTCCCAGCGTAAAAAAGTAATTGCACTGAAATTGCGCACGAAAGCACATGTCACCAAGCATTCATAAGAATGTGTGTGTTAGGCTAACTAGCCTAGTTATGTAACTTCTAATAATTGCTACTTAATTATAGCAACTGTGGAACACTAGTGAGGTATGTTTTTTTTGCAAAATACATGTCAAACAATATGTGGAATGCACCAAACGCTGATTGTTGGAATCAAATGTCATGTAATATCGGCACCGTAGGGAGGGGGGGGGGCGAAATACCAATCATACACAATTCTGGTCTGCATCTAGTGATTTAAATGGGCGATATGGGCCATAGAAGGTTGAATTCTGGTCTGCAACTACTGAATTAAAAGGGCGATATGGGCCATAGAAGGTTGAATTCTGGTCTGCATCTACTGAATTTAAAGGGCGATATGGGCAATACAACGTTCAATTCTGGTCTGCATCTAGTGATTTAAATGGGCGACATGGGCCATAGAAGGTTGAATTCTGGTCTGCATCTACTGAATTAAAAGGGCGATATGGGCAATACAACGTTCAATTCTGGTCTGCATCTAGTTATTTAAATGGGCGATATGGGCCATAAAAGGTTGAATTCTGGTCTACATCTACTGATTGAAATGGGCGATATGGGCAATACAATGTTGAGTTCCGGTCTGCATCTAGCCTTTAAAATGACATTATGGGCAATGCAAGGTTGAGTTCTGGTCTGCATCTAGTCATTTAAATGGGCGATATGGGTAATACAAAAAAAGTTCTATAGAATTCTGTAACAGTGCTTATAGAAATATAAAGAACCCATATAGAAATTCTATAGATTTTTTTAGAATTATATAGAACATTTTTATAAGGGATTAATTAGCCTATATTTTATATTACTTATTAGCCTATATTTTATATTATTAATTAGCCTATATTTTATATTATTAATTAGCCTATATGTTATATATATATATATATATATATGCTATATATGCTATATGTTATATTATTAATTAGCCTATATTTTAAATTATTAATTAGCTTATATGTTATATTATTAATTAGCCTATATTTTATGTTATTAATTAGCCTATATTGTTTGGGGTGCATGATTATTACATTCATATCTAAGGTTATTTTCGATGCTTTTCTTCCTTTCTGGGGAGTCTTCTACACTTCTACACAAGCTTTTTAGAAGACTTAAAATAAATAAAAAACAAATATATTTTCTAGTGTTATAGATACCTCTTAAGACATCTTCCGCCGTATTTCAACTCTATATTTAAACGCTACATGCGATGAACCTATAGTATAATCGTGTCGTATACGCTTTTTAATAACATCAATAAGGACAGCGGTACATGGATAGTTTCCACGGCTGGCCTCAACTGACAACGTTTATAAACCGGCAGTATCTTGAAAAGAACAGTAGTAGCATGGAAAGCAGATGCCATAACGAGTAGTCATTATTTCGATGCCAACTGGACATTTTAAATAATTTTCTAGCAGATACGAGGCGACTACCAAATTCATTGGAAAATCATGTGAGTTAAGCAGGCGTAACAGATCATCATGAATAGCGCCAGCTTACGATAGATGTTCCCCAACTTCAAATATTTGAGCTCATTTGAGCCCAAACTAGTACATCAAACCGACCTATTAATAGGAACGATTCCATTCACAAATCTGCCAACTTTGATATGGTCAAGTTTTTGGAAAGAATAAATCGTCTCCTTAAAAAAATGATAGCCTAAGCTTAGCGATTACGGATTTGTAGTTCATTATTTGTACTTATGCAGCACGAAGAAGGGACCAATTCAAGAATCACTGGACTCTTTATTATCGTCGCATTTGTGCATTACAATACGGTATTCGGGTATTTATTGGATCGAGAATTACTAGAGACTTACGTAATAGCCTACATAATGCATACTTCATCGCGAATACTGACTGACAAACATGATTTGCACGACCGGAAGAGGGATTTCGTTTAAAATTATATATATTTTCGTCGTAAACAAAAAAAAGTGAACAATAAAAATGATGCGGAGCCCAAAAAGGAGGCGGGTGGGTGCGAGCAACTTTTATTTGACCTTATATCATGTTAGGCTAATCGATCAATCGATATGTCTACGAATCGTTAGTCGTTAATCATGTGTTAGGATTGTTAATTGAGCAGACTGGGGGTGTTTCCAAGGACAACCTCTGAAGTGAATGAGTAAAGTATCTAATGACGGGGGAAGCAGTCACGACACCTCAAAATCTGTTGGCACCTTTATTTATTATAAACATTGCGAACACTGGTCCTTATTTGTGATATGTTAATCCATCGATTTAATTAGAATAGGATACAATTGAGCTTCTGTCTCGGCCACGTGATATGAATCAGTTCCACTTATCTCTGGTATTAATATCATTACGTAATCGATAAATGTATAACGTATTGAACTCTCTTGAAACACATATTTGTGGCATTATGTCGACATTCATAATACTTAAGTAAGTATCATATCTGGCAGTCTGGGTCATCTGTGGCATAGGGTCATATCTGGCAGTCTGGGTTATCTGTGGCATAGGGTCTTTAATGAGGACAGATGTCCTTCCTGACCCTTAATCTAATAAACTAAACTAAACTAAACTAAGGGAAGGAATCATTTTCTTCACCATCTCATTTTATTAAATTAGACGTCGATTTTTATTATATTGGGGGTTGACACTTTACATATTGCATTAATTACTTGACACATTACATTGATGGCCAAAAATATTACATTGGCGGTCTACGTTTTTTATTACAATTTGTCGATCGATGTTCGTACATTGGCGGCTGTTACTACATTTAAGTGTCGATTATTGTGTTAGGGCGCAATACGGCGTCTCGCCAACTAAACTTGTAATTATGGTTATGCAATAATTTGACAATCCTGGCAGGACATTTTTATCTTCGATTTAACATGGTATTCGTAACCCGATAAAACGTAACGAATTTCTCCATACTAAAAGCAAGGTATGTCGCTAAAGTCCATGGGGCTTTCTCATCCAAACACACCGGCAATCCATAAAACTATTGGGAAAAATAATCCAACCAGCCGCTTTGGATAACAAAAATCTGGTGAAACCAGATTTATTTACTTTTGAAATGGTACGTGGCTAAAAGGTGCACCCAACCACACTACCCCCCCCCCCCCACACCAAAAAAATCAGCTTCCTAATTGAAAAGTGTATGCCCAGACTGACTTTCATTCTAGTGCAGTTGTAGGTTATATACATGCCTTACATCAAAATGTCTCTTCTCAAATCTTTTCGGAAGAGGAATTTTAAATGGCACAACTTGCATTGTATGCCTTTCAAACACCTCTGTCAAAAGTTGCAATTAAAACGATTTGCTAAACGATCTGGTGCCTGACCAATCTTGCAATTTATGTAGGTGATTATAGCTAAAAGCATGCTTACTTAGCCAGAAGTGCTTTGGATAAGTAGTATGTATGTGTACTCCTTGCTATACAATTCTCTGCTATGTTATTTATCAATTAGGGTCGAATTCATACGATGGTCGTCAACATTGATATCTACATTTCGCGATTACCCTTCCAATATTCACTCCTATATAGATAATTTGAACGAGTGATTCAGAAGCTTCAACAACGGCTCCCAGATCAGCATTTGCGTTCAAATTAAACAATTACAACGGTTATATCATCCTCGACACTTTCATATGAAAACGACAGTTTCTGAAACATTTTGAAAACATGAATATAGAGGCAGTTCAATTGACCCTCAATTGAACTGTGATACTGTGTTTGTTCTTTAAACCATATTTCATATCATGCTATACTTTGTATAATCAACAATTCATTGTCGACTGTACAAAATTTGCGGAATGTACATGATTGGTCGATAAAAATAAAAATGGCAGCAAAGCGCCAACAGCAGTACAAACCTCTGTGGTCTGACCATAGCGACCTCAGAGGCGATGCTATGGGGACATTTCCCCTCACTTTGATTTCTTGACCACCATGTGCCCCCAAAAGCAAAGTTCAGCCTCTTCATTTTAATAATCAATTGTTTGTTTGGTGTTTCATTCTCAAATCTCTTCTATCAATAAGAAAACGAAAGTTTCTGAATCATTTCGAAAAAGGGAATATAAATTGACCCTCATGGTGCATTTCAAATATCTGATTTAAGCGACGAATGGTACTTAAAATACGGCATTTGTCTTTTACAAATGCTTTACCTGTATATAATAATCAACAAAACATGTCCATTGACGACTGTCGACCCTTTGCGGAATAGGTCAGTGATACGCATGCTTGGTCACAACGAATAAAGAAGGCATGAGATGAACGAGTCTAACGTAGTAACAATTTGATCCAATAAGCATGTTCACTGTTCCAAGTACACACCTGCAAATATGTTGTATTGTCGTGATTGATGAATGCAGTAGGAAACATTCGTATATACAGCACGTAGCTTAAAACATCGTCGGTAAAATTGTTACTCGGGAGGAAGGATAAACAATTTGAATTTCCGTTTGTAGCATGTAAATGACGTGATGTATGATGTATACACATGATGTATCCTACCTTATACAGTCAGTTTTTAGTTTTTAATTATTGTATGTAGGCCTTCTCGATTACCCACATTTCGTTGCTGGTATTTTTTGTTGTGTTTTATTAGAGGGTAATCACAGAGAGTTCTGTTGGTCGACGTGGTCTGGTGTTATCCTATCTTGTTGATGTCCTTTTGTGTTTGATACAACTTTCTTTAAAAACAATGATTGCCGAATTATTTGAAGCTATAGTCTTACAACACTCTTGTTGACACATCGTTACCATGGTAGTAAAACAAGAGTCTATCATCCTTCACGTGGAATCTCTAGCCGGGTAAGGACCCGTGAATGAGGGATAAATTCGTGTGGGGTTTTAAATGAATTTAATTATTTCCTACAGTGAGGAGAAGAAAATGAAGAAGTACGATCGATTGTAATTTGAAGTTGTTGTAAACGATAGTAAAATTGAGGAAGCATTGAAGACTGTCTGTGGTCTTGTCTCTCGCCGCCATATAAATGGCCGAAATAACGAGATCATTATACACAACGTGGCTGTGAGTTGAATTTGTGTCGTTATAACGTCTTCGTATTAGCCAATCAGCACACGGCCGTAGTGACCTGGTATATTTCCTCCGACATGCATTGGGCGTTAGAATTTAATTCAAACTTTCTCTTTGCCGACCGACGAAGCTTGTGACAATCTATTGACAATATAGTAGCCATATGTTAATAATTTACTGACACAAACATAGAAATAACATGGAGCTTGCCAGAACCAATCCTTTATAGCTTATTCAAATATTTGTGTTAGGCCGAACAGCCTAGTTACTGACCCAAACACAGAAATAGCATAAGGAGCTTGCCCGAACAAAATATTAATAGCCAAATTTGTGTTAGGCTGAATATACATTTGTTGATGTTTTCTGTAATGCACAAAAGTGTCAGTAAATGGATCGAAAATCTGAAATTCAAAATTTAAAGATATACAGGTCTCGTCTCAAAGTGAATTTCACCTCCCCATGATTCGTGATTTAATGAAGACAATACCAGCAATTAGCTGACCAGTCCAGCAGATTTCTGGCCTACTCAATGTGAGAGTAGCTTACCTTTGAAGTTCAATGTGTATTCATCAAAACATGATGAATAAACATTCTCAGGTTTCATATCTCAAGATTTATATCACAATGCACCCAGCTAATGGATGTGAGAAATATAT
Organism: Paracaudina chilensis; assembly: GCA_027580055.1. Classification (NCBI taxonomy): domain Eukaryota; kingdom Metazoa; phylum Echinodermata; class Holothuroidea; order Molpadida; family Caudinidae; genus Paracaudina; species Paracaudina chilensis. The sequence goes on from JAODFY010307691.1 coordinate 8,303, forward strand.
TGTTTTACCTGGATGGGGAATCGAAGAAATCCCCTTTTACATCCAGAGTCGAGGGTGTGTGTGGGTGTGTGGGTTGGGGGGTGGGGGGTTATAGCTATCCTTGGCCCGGGACATTTAAAAAATAAGACGGACCGAAGTTAACTACACAACACTATAATCAATGTTGTACCTTTGCTTAATTGGCTCTATCAGATGTTCTTAAAAACATCGAGAGTATTGATTGCATGTGGTATATACTATGCCATCGTTTACTATTCCAATACTCTCACCCATGTGGGGCGCCCTTTACTAGGGCCCGAATCGGCCCTTGGCGATCTTGTTTTAACTGTTAATCGTGAACCGATCTTTCCCCCGATCTTTCCTGAAATCCCCCAAATCTTATATTTTATAAGTTTAATGATTTTAGCAGTTTTAATGATTTTAGCAGTTTTAATGATTTTAGCTGTCAGTCTGTATGCTATACGTGTTTCTTAAATTAAACCAAATTGATATGTATACTAAAATAACTGTAACATGCTCTACGCCAAACTTACTCGACCTCAAAAACTTTGACCACAAAAATCAAGTTGAAACTGATAAATCTCTTGCGAGAGCCGAGAGGTATCATAAGTTCAGGGTCGTAGCCAGAGGTGGATGGCAGGGGGGACGCTTTCCCCTGATAGTGTCAACTGCCCTCTATGAATTTTATCAGAACAATTAGGCCATGGTCAAGATTTAAATAATGTGGACAGAGTGGAGTAGGGGCGTGGGTGCCAGTGTCAAATGATGCAAATGGTTACTCTATTGCGTGTTATCTATATCAAACTGAAATCTTCGTTCAAACACGGTGGCGCATGCCGCCTGCATTCCCCATACCAACCTATCCGCCTAATATATGTGAGCTAGCTCAACTTGTTATTTCTTTAATACATTTCAATGAGAATTGGTTCAAAAACAGTTTTTGATGAAGTATAATATCTATATTCGTTTTTTGTAATACGATGCCTTATAACAAAACCAAAAAAAATAAAAAATACAAAGATGATGAACAGCAAGTGTCATATTAACAGGGGATGTGTGTGACTAGAGGAAGAGCGTGGCCAAAGGCACACATAATGTAGAAGCTTACTATTTTATTAAGTCTTGTGAAAAAAGAAGGAGTTTTGAGTATGCCTGCTTCCAAATATATAAAATACTGATTAACCTTGACAGTTTATGAGTGATTAAATTAATTGATACTTGGCAGAGGGGGGCTACATAAAGGCCTATACGGCAATCACGATCGATTTAATTAATAAAATCCCATTGGAAAAGTAAAATCACGTTGGAAAAGTACTATCAATGTTCCACCCCAAAGCGATATCCCGCCAAGGTATAGCAAAATATTTCGAATTCCCCGTCTAACTGTCGGATTGGTTTAACGTTGTTCAAGTACTATATATTAATAAATTTTCCCACAAGGCAATACATCGCCACAGTGCGTAATATATCGAATTACCCATCTAACTGTCGGTTTTTTACAGCGTCGTTAAAGTACTATATTCATCGATGTTTCCACAACGCGATATAAATATAATACTTCAGTAGATGTGGGCCAGATTTGATTGTACTGAGTTAGCAATTAGTCCCAATTGGTTGGATTGTTTTTTTTCCGAGAGTGGCCGATGTGCGGGTTCTTATAGATGCACTCATGAATTCTAGTTGCATGTGATGAACTGTGATGACGTTAGAAGAATAGTCCAGTAAAAATCACATTTGTTACATTACATTACAATAGAATGGCTGGTTGTTGAGATAATGTTTTTTTTTAATCCTTGGAATTTTCATTTTGATTAAACATCTGGTCACATATGTGGTATCATCAGCTCACTGGGAAAGTCTTTGTTATACTTTATATATATTTTTTTCTATTAAACGGGTCTGAACGTATCTTACAAACCGGTCTAACCAGTAATGTTACAAACCGACCTAACCAGTAATGTTACAAACCGGCCTATACCAGTTATTTTAAAACGTGTTAACCAGTAATGTATGTTGCTACCCCGTTCGTGATGGTCTCGGATAATTTTCATGTTGAATTTTTGCTCCAAACGTCTTAGCATAACCTGTTGGTTGCTGAAACATTACACTTTGTAACAGGGGCACCCTACCAGGTACATTACACGATTAACAGGGCCAATCAGTCAGGAAATAAATCATGCGGGCTGTGGCGTATACATTGTACATGCTTGGATAATATTTCAGGAATTGAGCTTGACCTCGGACAAGTGGAAAATGAATTTCTGGTCAGATTTATGTATTGGTTGCATTTCAGTATCCGGGGAACGAATCGCTCAAGATAGTTTCAAGAGAGGAACGATACAAACACGATTGAGTAATATTGGGGCCATATAACCGATGTAACTTGAGATAATGAGATGATCATGAGTGGTGACTATACGACTATATGAACAACAATACATAGTCCAATTACCATAGTCCAAAATGGAGATTATACGCTCACTATATGCAATGTTATATTGTAGGATGCCGTACAATATATTTATTACAATCAGTGGCAACACGATGATATGAAGACTAACGTAGTCCATTATTCATAGTCCGTTATCGTTAAAATATAGTTACTAAGCGCTATATACCATGCATTACGATATTTAACGATGCAGCACTTATGACCAATGTGATTGAACTGAACTAAAGAGATTGTATTCAGTGAGGGTATACGACTATAATTTTGGTAAAGTTAATAAACGAAGGTTGTGGGAGGGGTGGGTGGGTTATGGGTATGGGGTTAATCAGGATTTTGTATACCCTTATATATGGTGGATCTGCTTGGTATAAGCTTTGCTTTTACAGATTCTCTACGATTTTTCGACGTTATAACTAATATGTACATGTACCAATTATATGAATATGTTCAATGTAAAAAAAAAAGTGAAATAAATGAAATGAAGTGCAGTCCAGATCACAGTCAGATATATGACTAAAATAATGGGTAAAATGTTCAGATGGATAGTGTATAAGCCGTGTGTCTTTATGCACTGGCACATTATACGATGCCGCACGAAACTACCGTATTATCACCAAATGTAACGCGATTAAAAGGGATGGTCTGGTTCACATATACCCTATAATAATAATATACAGACCAGACCGAATGTTAATGTTCGACTATATTGCATTGGTATTACAAAAATATGTGACCTAACTTGCCTATTAAAAAACTGCAGATTTTTTATCGTATATCCCAATGGAATTCCTAATTGGTCGGAGCCCCATACAGCAATTTAACTGACCATCTAGCAGATTTCTAGCATATTCGGGACGATGGTAGTGTATATAGATTTAAGTTGCCCCACCTGGTCACAACCAAGTGTGGACCACTATTTGATTGTATACAACTATACCAGTTAAGTACAAAATTCACAATCCCATGCACAGCCAGACTTGACCACTGCCGTCCAGCGGTCTGTCTCTACGTCGCTAACAGCTTTAATTAATTTAGCCATTTTTACTTACCTTGGCAATCGAAACCCCAATCACTTGGAGACGAAGATATCTGGAGATTTTAATGGCGCCAAATGCTCAGTGAAGGGTGAAAGGTCACTGCTCTGTAAATAAACGTTAACAATTTTATTAACTTCCATTATAGCTTTGAACAAACACATCTACCGTGAGTGAGGGCGATTAATTTAGCTTCCTCTTTACAGATGGGCAATTTCCCGCGCTTTTACAACCAAATGACCATAATTAATAAATTGTCTTCACTAGAAATTTCATAATGGTACTTATATAGACCTATGACCCGGTTATTGAAAGGATTAAACTATAACATTGACTTTTAATTTATAGGTTGGTTATAAAGGCTCTTATGCGTGAACATAAATCGTGGCGGTGTGTTGACCTTTATTACCGCCTTTAGTACAAGAATTAATACAGTGAAATTGGCAATTGTGAATTATTTTATCGATTAGTAAGCGAAAACGTATGTCGAAAAAAGATGAAAATATAATAGGAAGATGATAGAAAGACTGCCATGTTTTTTACATCTAATGTTCATATAGTGTGTATGCCTACAATCTAACGATCAGCATCCTTTATCTGATATAACGGAACTAAGAACTATTTCGTTATTACTTAATTAAGATGGCGTTTTGTTTTACCACAATGCTTGGCGTTATCCATTAAAAGAAACATCACGTTCATGTAACTGCATGGTTCAGTTCAGGTACTGATTCGAATACTGCCGTCCTTCGAGTTGGATAAACTCGGATAAAGTCGCATAAAAAAATATTATTTGTTTTTCTTTTAGTTTGCTCGGATCGTATTTATCATGCCTGTTTTTTTTCCTGCAGGTAGATCTCAGGTTGCAAACTCTCTGACATTGATAGATAATTGAAGCATCCCCATGAGGTAGTGAAATGCGTCTTTTGTGAACGAACCAAGATCAAAAACATCGTGAAGACAAACTTCAATGCCAAGATCAAAATTGAGTTTTATTGAGAAACAAGTGTCCAAAGTATCAGATTTATATTTTAAAAATACCTTTTGGGAGAACAATCGAAGAACGGTTGCTATGGAAACGTTCGATGCGGGTCAGTAACGACAAGTCAGGGGTACCCGCACGGATTCTGTGAAATATGTGTGACTATGGGTGTGTGTGTGCAGAACCCACCTGCGTGTATGCGTGTATGATCTTTGGGTGTAAAAACAGTTTTTGGGTGAAAATAGAATTTGGGGCTCAAAAATTGAAAAAAAAATCAATTGTCAGAATAAGAATTGCCGTTGATATAATTGTATTATTTTGTGGTACCCAGTATAACCTAGTGCAACTATTTTTTTACGTGATGAATGCGATGAGATATGCAAGTCTATATGGGTTGCCATCTTGTTAATTCTTCCTCCTTTTAAAGCTTTGTATGGCTGCAAGTCACTTTAATATGATTTCTTGACGTGACTCAGATCAGTCCCCTTCCCAACTGCCCAATGATTGAACCTGTCCCTGCTATAATAGGCCCCACCCCCCATTCTTCGGTCCTTTAATGGGACCAAGAGGCATCAAATACTTACATAATTCAAAATCGATGGCTTGAGCCTTGTAATTTCGCCTTAGAAACATGATTATGTCAGGAAACACATTGTTATACATTTTGAAAGTGACGATTGGCTGCAATAGAGACACGTGACAGATCAAATTCGGCTTTCTATATTGTTGTATTTCTAT